>JAMKCH010083099.1:0-16388 GCA_023653785.1 Ophioderma brevispina
AAAATGTGTAAAGCTGTTTAAGAATGAGCATAAAGGTAATGATTTTTGGGAACCGGTATCCTCTTTACGATGAATTGAACACGGCGACACCATTATTTTTTGCGTGGAATAACCTTCCTCCGGCTCGTTCTTCCACTTAAAATAATGTATCGCCTTGGGTTCAATTCGTCGTAAAGAAGTACCGGTTCCCAAAATCATACCTTTATTCTCTAATTTGAGATGCAAAAAAAGACAGACAATGTGGAATTAACAGCCACCAAACAAGGTATTATTTTTCTGTAAAAACTAACTTGTTGGATTTCCTCATTAACTATTCTGTGGCTCTAGGGGTCATTGCTTTAAATTGTACTACTATTGGTTATAGTCCCATTTCCAAAACATGTTTTCCAATGGTTTTCTAAACCTGTTCCAATTACTCAAGTCAATCATTGTACATAATCAATTTCTTGGGTTTTACAGGGTGTCCCAGAATGATAGTACCCAAAAAAATCTAGAATATATATTTTTTTAAAAATAAAATGATATATGGGTTTTTGCTGCAATCATCAACGTGTCAAAGGTGGTGATTTCGTCCTTACGACAAGGTGCTAAAATATTGGTATAGAACTTGTTAAAGGAAACAAACAAATATTTGTTTTCTCCTTTTCAACTTTTTGTTCCTCTTCTTAGCAACTGTAAAAGCTGTAAGTTTAATCTAAATAAATTGATTATCCCTGCATACAAGGGTTGGTCTGCTGTTACACATGAAACACATCCTTATCTTGGATTTTGGAGGGAGTTTTTAATAGGGCTCATTGAGTGTTTTGTACTGGTAGGCTATTGCAGGCAAATTCAATGATTGCATTGAATGGCTCGCCACTTTACTGTGCGAGAGGTCTTTCCACACAATTGCAAAACTCCACTGTGAGACCAACAGTTATACTTAGAAGTTAGAGACGATTTGCTGCGAGAATTCCCTAATAGCGCCGATCCTTCTAAATGTGCATCGCCTACAATTTGAGAAGTTGATATCGTCCATGGTATGGCAGAAACCGGTCCTCTGAAGGTTTGTGGGTATCAATAAACAACCACCAGAACAGAACAAACATCGCTGCAGTCCAGCAACCCTGAGACACAACCCCACACGTCAGTGCTTGTTGTAACCCTGTCAATGTTACCCCCAATTCGTCTTTTAATCGCATGTCCTCTGGACTTGAAAATGGCACTCTACGAGATTTTTTATCACAAAATTCATAGTTTATTCAATTGAAATCTTATTTCTATGGCAAGCAGCATTTCCATCTTGCAATAAGCTGTGAAAGATATTAGCCTTTGAGTGCACTATTTGACATAATGAGCTTGACAATTCTTTTCAATTACAAATTATCAATATTTATCATGTGTATTATTGACCGCAGTCATTAATTTAGTTTGAAGAAGCAGAAGCTGAGACCCAATAAATTATTTTACTCCTGATGTTTGTGCCAAGGTATGGTTTTTCCCTTGTCTGCCTGCTATAACCTCTTTTGTTTTTTTTCTTCACTTTTGCCAAAGTTACGAATCACCATTCTTGCAAAATTGGTAAACGTGATCATCGGTGTTTGCAAATCCCCTCCGACTTTCATTATTTTATTATTATTTTCAGTTTTATTAAAAATTTTATTCAATTTTCACTATTCGGTATATTTATGTGGAATTGTACATTAAAAATACATATATAATCAAGAAGAATTAGTAAAACATTAAAACATTAACCAAAGATCTCCATTAAATATATTGCACATTATCCCAACAAAACACTCCAACGTTAAAACTGACTCTAAAGAGAACCAAACCCACTATCAAAAAAAAAGGGCAAGGAAAAACCACATAGCAAGGCTGAAGGATGCTCCAGCAAATGTCAATTATTTAATAAATTCACAAATATGGAATGGGGCTCTTCTGAAAACGATCCGTTCTGCATGCAGTTGAGTACTTTTTTTAAAGGCATTACGTAATTTTAGACCGTGAGACTTAATTCTCTGGTAGGGGGAATGAGCTTACTGTTCTTGATGATTTAGGAATCTTTCAGGCCATCCTAAGCGACATGGTCCTCACTCCTGAGAGATAGAGGGTCAAGGTCACATTTATCGAGAGCATCAGTATATGAAGTGAAATCCTTCCAAGGATGATCCTACATGCCCGTCTTTGGAGTTGTTCTAATGTTTTTGACTGACCAGCAGTCAAAGAGGAGTGCCAAACTGCGTCAGCATACTCTAAACCAGTGGTCGAACATAACCTTTATAACAGAAAGAAGTTTCTGATGATAAAACTAAATGTTTTAAAATGCGAAGCATATGAAGACGAACGATTGTTTTGATTACAATTTCATTTTCACACACAATTTTTGTCCTTTTAGATTTTTTGGCAAACCATATACCCAGATCCTTGGCTTCTTTGACAATTTAGGGATGTTGTTAATATGCAAGTTGGGATAGTTTGGTGGAATACTGTTTGAAACAGAACTGGAGGGCCTGACACTTGGAGGGATTGAGACTAGGTTTTTTATCAAAAGTCCATTGACAAAAATTGTCTAAAACCCCTTTAATTTACTACAAACTGCGGAATGTACGGTTTTTCTCCAAGTGTCAGGATCACCCACATTTTCCAACATGTTGACCTTGATCCGAATCATCAGCCGCATCATGATGATAACTTGAAAACCGAGGGGGCCCAATTTAGTACCTTGAGGTTAACCCCCCATTTAAGACTTTTAAAATCAGAAAGGGACTGACATATCGAACACATTGTTCACGACCATTAATAAATCGCACAACATGGAACCTGGTTCCTCGGACTCCAATATTAATCAACTTTTCTATCATCCAACGTATGAATCAACCATATCAATCTTTAGAAAAGTCCGTGAGAACCACTGTTCCAATGTTGTTTGATTTTATCTGCACCAGCATGTAAAAAATGAAGAAGGGTTACAAATATGGGATGTGGAGACACCTTGAATATTACCAAACTGCGAACATCTAACTATATTGCCCCGGATATCATTCAAAACCCATTAGAATAAATCCTATAAATAAGATCTAAAATTCGTCGCAAGCTGAAATTAAATGCCAATCTAAGTTAAATCCCAGATAACCCCGTTCATTTTTAATTCCCATGGTAAAAAAAATGAATAATGTTGGATATTTTTGGGGTACTAATCATTCTGGGACAACCTGTAAGACATAACAAATTCCATACTATTTTACCATAACAAATCTATCTATCTTATATTTCATTTAACACACAGGTTCGTATTCTCAACGATGTTCAAATGCTAATCACTGTTTAAAACGCCAATAATGCTCGCAAAAAAGAAACACAATTCCCTCGAAGCAAGTTATTTATAAATGCCGTTTTAAAACTTAACCAACCACCGCTAAAGGCACTAAATGCTTGCTACAGTTAGTATTGGATCATCAGTTGTTTAAAGTCATGGGTATTTACCTTTGGTGTTTTTCATCAAGTATGTTATTTCTTTCACTATAATCATGTTTAACATATGATAGGCCTATAATAATATTTGGTTAAACCGGGAAAAAAAATATGACGGGTGCCTTCCTCGGTACCTCTCTGAGTCCAGGCTTTAAAAAGCCGTCCAAACGTGGTAGGAGGGGGTTACAGGGTCTAATGATGGCCGGTTCACCACTATCCTCCTGAAAGGTCAATATTAAATGACAAGGGTTTGAGAGAAATACATATTTGTTGTATAATATTGGCAAACTAATGCAATGACAATCAATAGTCATGACGTCAATCATAAGAACATATAAAAAAGAGCTTAAATTGATTGGCCCGGGGCAATCGACATCAGGTTGGACTTTATATGGCGGCCAAAACTTTTTTTGCCAGAAAACTGTTTAAACCTGGTTTAAAACCGGCAAAACAAGAAATGTCCTATGCGCACGGAAGGACATTTCGTGGATGTCTATTGTCCCGTCTTTAAGATAGTGCAAACATGCCTTGATTTTTTATGTGTTCAATACAAGAATACACAAAAAGAAGAAAGCATGTGAAAATGGCAAAATAAAATGGAAAAGTGGCCACTGTAAAATTTTCAAACATTAAAAATCTGCAAAAAACGCAATACAGCGTGTATTTACATAACATCAATCTAAACTGGGAGTACCTTGCTCTTACTTCCCCGTTTTTATCATATCAGATTTTTATTTTCAAATTAAGCCTAAAAATCACTTTTTGGTTTTATTTCATTGATTTACATATTAGTTTTGAAATTTATTATGCAGCCTACCATATCACTTTAAAGGTACATGATATTTTCAGAGTCTCATTTTCACTAAGTTCTGTATGTATCATATGTTATGAAGATACGAAGTTTATTTACTGTACTTTCAACCACTCACTTTTGTTCTGCAGTTTTTTATCTGACTCTCCCGAGTTAATCTTAAAGGGCACTAGCAGTGATTTGCTATCAGAAACAAATCGAAAAATCATCAAAAATCTGATTTTTGCTATTTGTAAACAAGTACAAGGTATCCTAACATACCTTGCAAATGATAGGACCATAAGCACCTAATAAGGACAAACGGAAGTTTTTTTAAGACCTACTTTCCGTTCAGAACCTTACTACACACGTAATTGAATGGCGATTCCTATCCTTTGAACACTGTCGTTTTCTTTTTTCTTTCTGTAATTTCGTCAAGTTTGAAAAAAGTAACTTTATGAGAATTTCTAGCAGACTTATGCTTCACTTTAAGCTATTCCTGCAAAATTGAATAATTTTGCTCTCCGGATAATCACTGAATGTGTCTTTAACCAATAATTACATTTTTGAAAATTAAAGCATTTTAGGAAGCAAAATTGATGTTTTTTTTTTGGCCAGTTTCTCTCTTCTGCCAAAATAGGTGGGCATAACCTTGCGGTTTCAAAAACCGTGTTTTTAACCGGTTTTAAACCGTCTGGTTTAAAACGCTTCGGTTTTTAAACCGCCAACCCTGAGCGACATCCTTGTGTCTACCACATGGTCATGACACTTGGTTCAATTCCTACCCAAGATGTGCAATCTCCTCCTATCCCTTTATTCTTCCCTTTCCTCCAGGAAATAGGCTTAAGATGAGAAGGGTTTTGGTTCAAGGGGCATTTCCTGAACACACCACACCTCCCCCCCCCCCCCATAAATTTCCGCTAAAAAGTTGAGATTTTTAGCATTTTTAACTGTTTGGCATAAGTTGAGAATGTAGGCCAAATCTTGGTAAGAGTGAATTGGGGATCTACCTGAAAGAAATTCATATTTTTTGTCATAACATTCATAAATTCTGTATTATTAACATTTGCTCATATCAAAATGCACAATCAGAATCAACTGAAATTTGAACGTGCTTTTCCTCCCTTCCCCTTTCTCTCGATATCTAGATAGATATTAACAAACATGAAGGTACTACAATCACAAAATGCACCTTTGGGCCAGTGGGTTTTCTAGACTCGTTTTCGCTTTAAAAACCCAATGTTTGACCTAAACATCAATCTTAGACAATCGACCCATATTGTTTTAAATTTCAACAAACATGATATATAATTGAAAAATTGAAAAACACAAACAAATATTTCATTTTAATATAAAGCCATTTTCATTTTAAAAGGTGCAACAAGAATGTTGAAGGACACTGGGCACATGTTTAATATACAAATATTTGAATGCCCTATTAAGTGTGATCGTAAAAAATATACTCATGGATGTAAAATTGACTTGTTTTCTATGAAATGGAACAGTCAAAATTTGGCGCAATGATATAGTTTTTACTAATTGGCCCAATATAGGCAGTCAATATTTGTTTTTATCATGATACACCTGGTTTTTGCTTTTTAAGCCATGTGGATAGTAAAAACGCATAGCTCATATCACTCATCATGATTAATACAAAAGGAATAATAAAATGATAACGAAAACTTACCATTCTGAGCAAAGTCATATCTCCTCTCACTACTCTTCTTAAAATAATTTGTGCTCTGTCATTTGTAAACAATCCTGCAGTGCTTGGCATCATTAAGAGGGAGAACATACTTACCATAAATAGTTTCATCATTCATTGGGTTACTTCACCTAGTCCCTGCCAGCGCACATTAGTACCAGCACTTTTCAAATCAATATTCCCCATAAGAGCTACCATAATATCATTTGGGTTGAGAGATATTGGTCAAGATAGCATGCCTTGCCCAAGTGCCCAACATCCCTGTGCTGCTGTGGGGCCTGAAGACATGACCACACATCCCTCCTACAGGGTTCCCAAAAATAAGTTCCCCCCTAAATTTGGAGGACATTGTGTTGGCATAACTCACTTAAAAAATTAGTGTTTAGAAAATTTTTAAAACAGTTTAAGTAGAGTAAAATTTGGCTATGCCACAAAAATCGTTGCTTTTCAAAGAACCTTTTGGCAGTCACACACACGCCCCTTTTCCAAAAATGATGCTGTCAGAAAAGTGGCACTTTACAGTATTCCAAGGGCCTAAAGTGAGAAATTAACAATTTACGACCTTTCCTTTCTTTATAATTAATTTCTGTCTGAAGTAATAAGCTTAAAACATGCATGAACGCATAGGCAAAAAAATAACAAGCAGAACAAATACAGACAAACAAGCAATAATGAGATGAAATTTGTTTAAAAATAAGCAACACCGTGGAAATGTTAAGTCAGATCGACACAAAGAGAAACGCTAACACTGGGTGTCGTCTGACGTTGGAATTATCCATCGAGATTGAGCCACATTCATCAACAGAACATACACAATGGTAAAAAGCATGTGGTAACACTACACTGTGTCATCAGTGCAGATGGAGGAAACCATTAATATTGAGAAAAACAATTAAGCTTATTTTATTTGAACAGGCATTTCATTTCATAAAAGAGCAGTAATGCAAGAAAATTACTTATTTGATACTGACTAATGTAAAAAGCTTACTCTCTTTGTTTGATTTGTTTTCCTGCAATTTTCTTTTATTTGTTTACCTATGGAGCCAATGGTTTTAAAAACTTATTTACTTCCACACGCCGCAATAAATGAATATGGAAATGAAATCGATGTTAGTAAATTGATAATTTTCTTGACGATAGACCTTGAATACGGTAAAGAAGTGCCACTTTTCTGGCGACTCATTTTTGGAAAAAAGGAGTACGTCTTGATGCCAAAGACGTTTTTTGAAAAGCAACAACTTTTGTTGCAGAGCCAATGTTTCCTCTCTTCAGAACCCTTTAAAATTTTTCCAGTCATCCAGTTCTAAGTGAGTTATGCAGCGAAATGTTTCCTTGTGATTTTAGGGGGAACTTATTTTTGGGAACCCCTTATATTTATTATATATATTACAGGCGTTCAAGGCTTTGACTTACGTTTGGTGGATAGAATGGTGGAAACTTAAAGGGCAAGATTATCTTAAATACCATTTTCAAGGGTGAAATATGTGTGTAAAACTGAATCTGAATAAAAATGCAAAATTATTAACTTGAAATATTTTTTCCCATAGCACTGTACAGCATATTCCCCTGCCCGAATTCCTCAAATTTGAGGCAAAAATCCGGCCGCAAAACAATAAGTCCTCCAAAAACTTGGGACTCCCAGGGCTAAACAATATAAAACTTGCTCTAAGGGAGGTCTTGGCTATAGCAAGTTTATTTCTGTTTACCCTAAGGTCCCAGGTTTGAAGGACTTATTTTTTTCGAAGGCCTTTATTTTTTTCAACACGCCCTCCGCAATGTTTTAGGGGTAGGGGTAACATACTTCTACTTTATTTTTTTTCCAGTACATTCAACTTAGTCAGTTTTTATATCACTATTTAACTATTGAAATACTGAACAAAAGGACACAAGAAGCATCACCATAGCTCCTACCATTGAGGAGTTATGGCTTTTTTTCAATCACAAAATTGATTGGGCGAAAATTGCATTATTTTTTTTTCCAATCAATTTTGGGGGGGGTCACCCTACTGCCACACTTCTAACCCCCTGTTCAAAATAAAGAATAGATTGATCCCATTGTAATGATTTGTCGAATATTACAAATGTACCCCTGTCACATGATACCACACAGAATTAGTCAACTACTATAGTTTTCATGTTCATACACGCGCAGGAAATTAGCCAGTCAAAATTTTTTGTCACCCAAAAAGGTCATTTTTTGGCTAACATTGGCCCAAAAAACTGAATTGATCTCAAATCAGTGAAAAGTTATGGGTTTTTTAAGTGCCAAATCTGAAATATATGAATTTTTACCCCTAAAAAGAAACATTTAATTAATCAAGAATTTTGACGTTTTCACCCCTAATATTTTTTTCAATTTCACGCCGGTCCCTAAACTGTAAGTCAAAGCCTTAACGCTGTCATATATATATTATATATATAATATATAACATCATAGTAACAGTATTATTTTACAGGTGACTATCTTTGGAATAAGAGTGCTCAAATCCCATTACAGGAGAGCGTAAAAAAATTACAAAGTATAGACATCTGGAAAGGCAAAACCGTTTTACTCTGAGTTTCACGTCTAAACCTCCTACGATCACGGGGTACAGTGGACCTCATGTTCCGACTTATATATATATATATTATATGATATACAGGGCGATAAACAAAAACTTGACCCTGATGTGTCCGCCTTTGAATTTTTAAATAATATATATCTTACATATGTGGTATTTGCTGAAAGCTTATTTCATTAATCTTTAATTTGCTGCAAAGATCATTCCAATCGGTTAGTAAGAGCCAGCTACAACAGTCTTTCGAATCAAGGATTTGCAGTGAATAAATAGCCTGAATGTTCTTCTGACCGATTTCCTTCGGCTGAGACCCGTTTCATATTCAATGTGAATCCGTGGGACCGAGAAAACCGGACTCTTGCTTCAAACGACTGAGCTGGTCTATACCTACCCGATGCGAATGACTTTGCAGTAAATTAAAGATAATACCCATCTTTCAGATGATACCAAATATGTTAGATATAATGTTACTTAAAAATTCAAAATGGCAGACACAATCAGGGTGAATTTTTTGACTCATGACTCTAGCCCTTATATATACTATATATATATATATATATATCATATATATATAACCCAATATATACACATATAATATACTATATATACATTATCTATATTAACGCAGTTATTCATATGCACTGGTTGACCGTGTAGGAAATCTATTCGCGCGTTGATATAGGGACAAACTGTCCTTTTTTACGGGTGAGATCTGTTTATGATGGGCGCACAGCAATTGAAACTTGAACACTCCTATAGTCTGTGCGTTCTTAATAGTGTGGTGATAACGGTCAATACGATGTGCAGGTGGTTACACTAAATAAAGGGTCACTGGTAAAAGTTACTACGTTAAAATGTGAAATACTACCTGTATAAGGCAAGGTGCGCTATTGAAAAATCCTGAATATGGTAACAATGGATTTTGCGCTGTCACACAATTGGAATATGGGCCTTTATCATTACTTTTCATACATTAACCTAAACTAAACGCCAATCATTCATACCCACTGATAGAGGGTCCAAGCGTAGTTCTAATAGCGAAACACTTTAAATAAAATTTTGAATGAAAACCTTGGTCCTAACAACAAAAACACAACTTTGTAAATAAGGTCACCTAATTAAACGTTAGTCTAAAGAATTTGAGGAATCACTTTGTCATTGTACATTTGAACAGTGTAGAAGAACCATGAGTAGTAAACATACTGTGTAATAATGCTCAGTAGGCCTACAATTCTTTCAGTGTGGCTCCATCCACGGGGGATACATGGAAGATTTTGAAGAATATCTTTAAAACTCTGTACAAAACTGTCCAAAGTCATTAAGAAAGGACACACACACAGTAAACAAAATTTAGTTTTTGTACTTGCCCTTTCTTTCAAGTCACTTTGCTTTTGTAAGGATGAACCATTCTTGGGTGTTATTAAATTCTTCTTCTTCCTATTTTATCACCTATGGATTATGACCCAAAACTTTTCTGCAGCTCTATAATCAGCGCGAATCGAGATAACGTAGGCATTTTTTATATGGAATTAAAATTGACGATAAAGCTTCACTGTATATTTCAACTTGAGAATTCCCAATGAAAAATTCCAGATATATTTTCAACCTCATTCACTTAGAATTGTTTGGTTAACTGTTTTTTGGGTCCCATTATTACTAACACTACAAAATAACACACTGTGTTACCAGCATTTATTTTGGTTTCCAGTATCACACTTCCCTTATGTTTGACATTAAACATCATCTCTTTGTATAATAATTTAATCAATTGCACTTGTATTGAGCCTTTCACACATTGATACACTGTTGTTCTCATGTTCTTATTTATGGCAATCAAGATAAGAAATCCAATAATGACAACTCCCCTCAAGCTGGGATGTTGGAATGCGCGTACCATGACACCTGGCTTTAAGAGTACAATCTCAAAGATATTAATATCTACTACCTACATCGCAAGACGCCATCATTAAAATACTCCTAAGACTCCAGTCGACATAGCCACCTTACAAGAAACATCGTCTAGCAGATTCGGTACACTCAAGGAAATGGACTACACATTCTTTTGGTAAGGGAAATCAGCAGAAGAACTCGTGAATTTGGCCGCGTTGGTTTGGCAGTTAGTAACTCCTACTCCTTACTGAGTTCAGTGGAGCCTGGTAACGGTGTATCAGAACGTCCTTCTACACTTAACTTCGCCTTCACACCAGCGATGGCCCAGTCTCCCTCATCAGTGGTTATAATCTTCCACCCTGACTTCCACTTCTGAAGCCCAAGGATGAATTCTATTACACCTTGAAGCCGTATCAAGGGTACCCAAGTGATGAACATCTCCTTCTCCTGGGTGATTTCAATTCGAGAGTGGGTTCTGACCCCGAGTCCTGGCCATCTTGCATTGGAAACTTTGGTGTCGGTAAGACCAATGACACTGGACAACGTCTTCTTGAACTTTGCTCCTACTATAACTCTGTGTGTGACCAACACCTTTTTCAAGACCAAACCGCAGTAAAGTTCCCCTGTGGCGTCACCCCCACGCTCCCAGCACTGGCATCACCTTGACCTGATCATCACAAGGCAATCTTAATCAGCCCATCAACCGTACTAGGTCTTACCATGGTGCAGACTGTGATACAGATCATGCCTTGGTCTGCTTGTAAGATTCGACTGCAACCAAGGGATACACCGCGCTAAACAAGCTGGTAAACCCCGCATCAATACCCATCACGATGCAGCAAGCGGACAAGTTGAGCAATTAGCTGTTTCCATCAATGCATCCTGCTTTGCTGGTCCATCAGGTGATAATGACTGCAACCAGAAAATACCATTTCTGCGTGAGACAATTCAGAACTCAGGCATCTGTATCTTTGGAAGAAAATCCAAGCAAACACGATTGTTGTGGAAGGCAAGTCAGGCCTTACTATCTCCAGTCATTGAAGCCACAAGAGCAGCTTCACGTGGTATAAGAGTTCACCTCCACACACAGCCTGAGAGTGCTTCAAGCATCTAGAAGTGAAGTTCAGCGGAGGGCAAGGCAGTGTGCCAATAATACGGTGGAGCTGAGGCGAAGAAATACAACCGCTTCTTTCTGAAACGGGCAACAGAGCTTGTATTGGAATAAAGAAGGCTGTCCGGCCATCTCAGTGCAAAACAACCGCGCCCCTCAAGTCATCCAGTTGTGAAGTCATCAGAAAAAAAAAACAGACAGAAGTAAGCAGATATGGAGCGCTGGGTGGAACACTTTTCTGAGCTCTATTCTACAGAAAAGATGTCACAAACCGTCAGCCCTTGACAAAGATCAAGAGTCTTCCTACATTGGGGGCTTCCCTAGATGCTGTATCTACAGTGGAATGACTGACATGGCCAATGCGACATCTATCATCCGGAAAAGCCCCGGGGAATGAAGGAATACCCACCAGTCTTGATCAAATGCTGTAAAGCTCTCTGCTTCACCCATCACCCCACTCTGTAGTTCTCTGTCACTGCTGGGAGGAGGAGCTGTACCACAGGACCTGCGCGACTCAAAGATCATCAACCCTCTACAAGAACAAAGGTGAAAGAAGTGATTGCAACAATTACAAGGGTATTTCGCCATCCTTAGTATTGTCGGCAAAGTTTTTTGCCCCGTGTTCCGTTGATGCGTCTTCAAGTCCTTGCTGAAAGGTGTATCCTGAGTCTCATTGCGGATTTCGTGCTGGCAGATCTACTCCGATCGATATGATCTTCTCCATATACGCCAACTACAGAGAAGTGCAGATAACAAACAGACCACTCTACTTGCTTTCATAACCTGACCAAAAGGCTTGACCTGGTTATCAGGGATGGACTGTTCCAAATCCTCCAGAAGATTGGCGTCCACCAAGGCTTCTGAGCATCATCAGCTCTTTCCACACTGACATGAAAGCACGGTACAGTTTGACGGCAGCCTGTCAGAGCCGTTTGACATTCGCAGTGGTTTTAAGCAAGGATGTGTTCTGGCCCCACCGCCTCTTTGGGATATTCTTTCCATAACTTCTGAAGCTATCATTCGTACTATCCACAGAAGTCATCTACATGCACAATCCGAGTCTGATGGTCGGCTCTTCAAATCCTGCACACCCTTTGAGCTAAGACAAAGGTTCGTCAGATAGTATTCGTGACATGTTTGTTTGCTGATGATGCTGCCATTTCTTCACATTCCAAGCAGGGACTTCAGCTGCTCATAAAATCGCTTCTCACAGTTGCTGTAGGACTTCGGCCTTTCATCAGTTGAAGAAGACTCATGTCCCCCTTCGGCCCCAAAGAAAAAATGCTCAAAAACCACCTTTCATCCAGGCAATCGACAATGACAAAAACACTTGAGGTTGTTTCAGGACTCACCTACCTAGGGTCCACCATCAGTGACAGTCTGTCTCTCGATGCAGAAATCGGCAAAAACGCATTGTAAAGCTGCAGCTATCTTGCCCGGCTTTACAACCGTGGGTGTGGAAATCCGAAGCTGTCCATTTAAGACAAGCAGCCAGTTTTACAACGCCTGCATCATCAGCACATTGTATGGTAGTGAGACATGGACCACATAATTTCTAGGCATGAGTAAAGAAACACTCACAGCTTCCATCTTCGCTGTATTAGACGCATTCTAGGTGTCACTTGGAATGACCATGTGCCAATTCAGAGCTCCTAACTCGAATTGGACTCCCCACATCTATACATTTCTTGGACAACGCAACTCCTATGGCTGGGCCCATGTCCGTGCTAATGGAGGATGCCGTCTACTACTCGAAAGATCTCAATGTATGCTGAGCTTACAGCTGGCAAGAGGACAGTTTGGTCGACCCATGCTCCGCTACACCGAAGGTATTTGGAAGCGTGATATGTGTACCCTGAACGTCGACATTGGGTGCTGGGAGAAACTTGCTGACAATCGAAATCCAACCAGTTTGGCTTTGAATCATTGAAGCAACACCCTGAGCTTGGAGAACGAACAGATCAGCAGCTAGTTGAGAAGCAGCGACTAAAAGAAAGCTGCCACAATCGCTTTGGATAGTCCAAAGCTGTTACATAATCCTATATATTAGCACCTGTTGCAGAGACTGCCACCTAGGATTGCCTCTTCCAGCCACAGACGTCGCTGTTCCCCTAACCTGTTACTCAATGTGGTCGCTTTATCATATCGCTTGCGCTGACGGAGGCCATGATGATATATTTAGTCAACTGCTGAAGGCTATTCTATTTACTGCTTTGCCCCCCACAATACCATTGGTTGCCATTGAAAGAACTAAACGCAATGGGGGGTTTTTTTTTTTTTTTTTTAAGGTTTTTCTTTTTTTAAATTTTATCCTATTTTGTAGAGTTTTAATATGCCCAATTTGTTTTGTCTCACGAACAGGGTCATTAGCACATTCAGGCTGGCCATTGTGCATTCAGCGCTTGCCAACTACTGCTGGCAAACTGGTTATTCTATCCCCGGTCATGGTTTCGGAGGATAACCGGTTAGGCCAATACATCGCGAAGATATTTAGTAAACTGGAGTGGAAATTTAATTTGCTGAGGTTTAGAAGGCATGTTTATAGTGCTAATGGGGCCTATGTTGTTTTGGACACCTTGATTCAACCAAGAATGCCGCATTATTAACCAATCACATTCAGACTTCCTAGGGGGTCTTACCGACTTAGGTTATAAAAGACCACTTCTCAAACTTGTAATCACTGAGCGTGCTTAAAATTTTACATGCTTGATTGCGCCTCACAAATCTTTTTGATTGAAACTGAATCACAATATTTCAATACACATCCTCATCAAATTTCCTTCCAAAAACCAAAGGCAATCCTTGACGTGAACTACAACTGAATGTCAACAGTGGGGCAGACATGTTCAAGCATTCAAGTTTCTTGCAATGGTTGATGGTTCTAAGCATAGCATCTCCACCAATCATTTTTTGAAACTCATTCCAAAAACTCTAACTGTGAATTTGGAAGAGCAACAATGCATTTGGCTAATGCCATAAACCTTCGTCTTGAAATGTGTGCATGACATATTTCAAGGTATTGTATTGGGCGCAATACTTAATTTGTTGGTCCAGATTTACATTGGCCATGCCAACAATTGTTGTCTGACAAATTCAAATTTGTCAGGTTGCTTGCCTTTGGAAGTTATTCACACAGAATTCTGACATGATCTTCCTTCAGCTCTGAACTCACACTCACGTGTCCCGGTAAGGTATTACATGACAATGTGTCCTATTGCTTCACCACACACACTTCAATCAATACCATCTTTCAAGTTTAACTGTTTAAATTGCATCCAACAAGGATCGTCTTACAGTAGAATCCACACAAGGTGACCAGACTCAGTTCTACAAGATTATAGTTTGGTTGAAAGGACTGCACCACAGCGTTTTGGTGAATAGTACACTCCTTATTCAATATGCTCAAGCCTGGCCTCTATTTGGGTTGATGAAAGTGATTGGTCAATAGAACACTTATATCAATATCAAGAATGTGACCCCTCCACGCGGGGGGGGGGGGGGGGCGGGGGGGGGGGGGGTGGGATCTAGAAAGCTCTGACAATGATGCCATTGTGTTACCAATATGATGCTTCTGTTTCGTTTAAATCATGCCTTTCTGTATGTAATGACAACATTCTGTATATGATGCATACAATAAGTGTATCTGCAATAATTCCAATGAGGCACATCTTAATATAACGTACTTTACTGTTGCCATTGCTTCAAGTCCAAATTCTGACCTGACAAAAAATGCCATTTTGTAATAGACGGGGCTGGCTGATTTTCTAAGCATTGTATTTACTGATATGAGAGCTTTTAATGGCAAGGCTACATCTGAACATAGGAGATATTGCTTTCATGCAACATGATCAGATAGGTAAACTGTTAGCCTTCTTGAAAAAAGTCATCTCCAATGTTAATCTGTGTTGTTAACAACATCATTGTGCTTTCTAGTAACACTTATTGCATGTAGTAGATCAGCAATTGCCCCAGCCCTATCAACCACCCCAGACAGAATCTGATAATTTCCCATCTTTGCACATCAGTTCACTCCATGTTGCAATGCTCCAAAAAAATGCTTAAGATTGTCTCATAGCTACAAATTTTGCGGCCAAAATTTCTTGGAAGAGTTTGTGTAAGAAACTAACCTACCTTCTAATGCTCAACTTTGACCTCTGTCTTTCCATTGTAAGCAAACCCATTTTACAACCTAGATTCGCGGTCAGACTTGGATGCCATTCCTTCGCTTAAAACAAGTTGTTCCTCCTTATATACTTCGTGGGAAGAGTTCCCGTATATGCCACTGCACCCAGTTTCACAATCACATTTCAAAGGCCTTCCACCACTTTCATCTTGTATTTCAGGATTTAGTTGAACTGAAATCTCCTCCACAAAACCATACAGAATTTTCATGATAAAGCTTTGTCTTGTACTTGGAAAGTCTTGATCTCCGCCCCACAGAAGAAAAATCCCTCAGTATCACAGGTTATGTGTTGACAAATGACTAGAAATCAGACTCTGTTATTTTGCATACGACTTTTCATTCAGCAAGTGCATATTACTGCCAAAAAAAAATTTGTGATATAAAGCTGCAAAAGCTTCACATTCTTTGGTGAAAATCCTCTTATTGGACACTGACATAGTTTGCTTGATATTGGCCTAATGTCACATGAGGTCTTTTGTCACCATGACAAGACTTGACGCAGCTCTCCATAGGAATGATTCTTCATACCTGACTTTCTGTCATGATAATTTTTGTTTCCCATATATTGCATCAAAACGCATCTAGAACAGTGGTGAAAGGAAAAAAACTAACGCGAAAGGGGGGTTGAGAATACCAGTTGAATACTGGTACAAAGATGTGAAATTTCATAGTATACCAATCTAGATAGGCGTAGGGAT
>JAMKCH010083100.1:0-10303 GCA_023653785.1 Ophioderma brevispina
TGGAAAGGGCATGGGGATAGGCTGGGATTTGGGCCTTGGCTACAAGCACACTTATGACCTGATCTAGCCAGTGGTCTTCATCTGCCATCCAGCGCGGAACAACATCAAAACCAATCTCCGCCACCATCCGCTCATTCCTCAGTGTAGAATCCTTGTACTTATACACCGTTGGCTTTTAATTGTTCAACAGCTTGCATCACCAGTGTTGTCTTACCAACACCTTAAAATAACAAAGAATAGTGGGAGAGAGATAGCATTTTACTGCTATAAGATCATGACCTGAGAAAATAGAACAAATGATTAATGAGTCAAGTGACACATTGTGGTTTTTATCTGAATGCAACCAGTCGAACCACTCCCCAAAGATAGTGAGTTTGAGCTCCACAGAGGGTAAAAATGTTGTACCTGAAAAGTAATGGTGCTTTACTTTCTCTCCACCCACAAGTACAAATGAATACTGTACTGGTATTCAAAGAGGAAAACATAACAGACGTGCGTGGAGGGTGTAAGCAATCTCCCTATGGGAATCGATCTATAATCACAGGACAGGAATTCCTTTGCCCCCCTGGCGATGAGAAAACTGAGGGATTTTTGGCAACATTGCTGATTTGGGGCCAAAATCACCCAAATTTGGGAAAAAAATCAGCGTTTGGGGCCAAAAATGATTAAAAATCTCAAAATATTTGACTTTGCCCCCCCACCAGAATTTCACTTTTGCCCCCCCCAAATGTCACTGTTTGCCTCCCCAGAAAAAGTTGATGCCGCCACCTGAGAGCAAGCCTACCTTGTTTGATGACAATTATTACTACAAATTGCATCTATTCTCTGAGAGATGCAAAGGACCAAAACATAAGGGAAACACCCTATTTTATAAATAGAACCTTCCGACCGGTGACGTCACCAGCCGCCATGTTCAGATCGGCCTCCATTCACGGCTTTGCACTTCCACTCTATAGTGAAACCAGAAGGGTTGCACCATGAAGTGGGCGGGATGTTGTCATCAAACAGGTAAGAATTGCTTTAGTAGAACGAAACTAGATGAACAAGAATGTTCTTGGTATAGTTTGTCATTTCACTAGAGCTTACCTTGAATTGAGACAATCTACTACGAATTGCATCAATTCAGACTAGCAAAGCGATAAGCCCCGGAAAGGGGGGGAATGGTGCATCCGCTCCGAACATGGCCATAGTCAGAAGAAAGAGAAAAAAAGACAAGAGATCACACCACAGAAATTACCGAAAGAACTACCAACAACACCCGCCACTAAAATGGCCTGGCTGAGTCAGAAAACCCACAAATAAAAGGAAACTCACCAAAATGTGGTGACGTCCATCCCATAATGAATTAGTTCTTGCTATTCTTGTAGTTTTTATTGGCCTTTAGACAGATTGTGGCAAAAGCTCCCCCTTTGCCCTGGCGTGCCCACGTTCTTAAAGTACGCAGATAAGAACGTAGTCGCCCTCTTCCAAACAGGACAATCAACCCCACTGTGATATGCCCTAAGAAAAGCTATGTGTAGACCCGGGGGATACAACCCTAGGGTGCGGGTTTTTTATGAAATTATGTCATAGTGACGTATCGACTGTGACAAACCGCCATTACCCATTTGCTGTTTGCAATTTCCGTTCGGTCATCATGCTCGTCTGGAGCTTAAGTGATGCAAATATTGCAGAGCTACAAGCAGGGACAGCATGAAAGGTCACCCACCAACCTCACGTGCTAAGACAAGGACATCACAGGTTTCTGCATGCAGATCTTGGATCAGAAGCATAAATCATTCTGTTCACGAGACGCAGTGACTTTTATCAGTAACCTATTTTTAGTAATCGAGTGTTACATTACGACTTCAAAGAATTCCTTGCACGGAAGGTAAATTCTATTGAATGGACTTTGTTTCCCTCCAGATCATCCAGGATGCGAAGAATACAATGCATGCACCTGGTTCACCTGAACATTTACAGATATGCTATAGGTTGAGTCTATCTTCTTGCATGCTTGGTGTTCTGGAGCATGTCTGGCAAGATAACCTATTGACATGCGTGCAAGTGCCCTATGTTCAAGTTTGTTGAAAAAAAAAATGAATTCCAATGGCGGCGCTGGGTTATCCCACTCGCTGTGCCAAACATGCCGCGAGGCTAATTTTAAACTGTGCGCAGCATTGAATCAAATTGACAGGTAATGCCCGGATAGTAAAGGAAAGCAGTAGCGACCATTGATCAACGTGAGACTTTAGTGTGGTCAGTAAAAGTATTCTTTCCTTGCATTTTACACAAAACAATTCAAACAGAGTTACTGGACTGAAAGAGTAGCAACCTTGACAAATTTAGCCGTTGGGGGGTAATTCCTGAGATTGACGCTTCCGGTTAGCGCAGATACGCCTCCATCTTGGATTTTTTCCATTGGAATACATGTTAAACATGTAAATGAATGGATTTGAGGTCATTTTTTCATAGAAAACAAATACATAGACTTACTATAATCCCATGCGGATAATCTTTTAAGTTTTGAATCTTCATTCCCCGCAGCCTGTTGTTTTCCGCGACTTGGCGTATTTTTGATGTTTGACGCCACGGGACGTTTCTTCAAGTTCACGTCCTTAGATTTGGATTGACAAAATTTGACTACGACGGCATCAGGCGCGGCGTACCACTAGGTTCTTATCGTTTTTAGCTCCTTTAGTTCACAGAGAAAAAGCGATCCAAACGTGATAGAACCTTTGCCACCACCAAAAAGGTTCAACCCCCACAGAAGGCCATGTAGTCATCGTAGTCCCCGAATGGTGGTGGAGTCAGCAAAATAACCGCATTGTCAGTGTCGTATCCCTTATAGCGGTACCCCGATGTTTAAATGTTTTATATGAACTTGTAATAAACTTCGTCACCATTATGAATAGCGGCCAATATTACAGAGCAGCTGAAGTTTCTTAGAAGGCGTTTTTTTTTTTACTTAAAGAATATAGTTTTTTCCCTAAGTGTGAAACCCTCCTTGTGTAAGTAGGTCCGGGAGATCAATAAATCTTTGTGATGGAGATCGGCCCAGATCGGTATTGCCGATCTCCGATCATAAAAATTGTTGAATCGGACCCGATCAGATCCCGTTTCAGAATTAAGTTGTAAATTAGAAAATGGCGCCAAATCGCAGTGGAAATTCACCACTAACCCATAATCAACCATTACCCTATCATGAGTTGTGAAGTTAAACAATATTCATGTGACGGTCTATGGATATTTTACGTCAAAACGGTGCTCGATCTTCACTTACCCGCACCAGTGGTCTAGATTGTTAACGTAAATAAAAAAATGCGTTTCTGTTATTGTTGAGTTAGGTGCTAGGTATCAAATCAATATTAACCCCCACTATACAGCTGTTATGTTATCAAGCATGGGGGACACGTGGCACTCGTGCCTGTGCTGGAGAGTCCACTCGCGCCGTGTGTCTGGGACAGTGGGTTGGTTACAGCTAAGGCGGGGAATTTTACGTTAGGGCGTTGTAGTATATCACATAAATATTTAACCCCCCCACTGTGCAGCTATTTTGTTATCAAGCATGGCACGTGACTCGTGTGCTGAGAGGTCATACTCAGCGCCTTTGTGTCTGGCTGAGTGAGGTTGTTTAAGCTAAGGCGTGGGAATTTTGTGATAAAGGTTATGTTTGATGTTACATTGTGAATTGAAGCTCTGTTTTTACTTAAATAGCAAAGGCGGCTTTACTGCCGGGTTGTCACTTTCATCGGGGGGATTGCTTCGTGCTTTTTTATTCCCATAGGCTACCTGTGTATTAAGTAAGGTCCATTATGGACGTGTGGAGGTCCGTATGTATAGATGTAGGTATGTGTATGTACGGGGCGTATGGGTGAGAATTTTTCGTTAAGTTATTATATAAAACTTTGAAAGTGCTGACGTCAGATGGTTCATTAGAGGACTTTTTATTTTAGCATATAGTGAGTTGGGTATATGCTAGACCATGGGTTTCCAACTAGTTTGGCTCGGGGCCATGGAGGGCTGGAGACCCTGCAAAATTCATGCTGCGGGCGCAGTGCACCATCTTTTGCTATATTTGCTGTATATTCAGAAACTGTTCAAGGGCAAACCATCAAAGCTTAGCGGGACGGATCTGGCCCGCGGGCCGCCTGTTGAGAAACCCATGTGCTAGAGACTTCCTATACAAAATCCCATAGAGATAAAGAGTGTTGTGTATATAAAGACTTTTTATTCATTTTTTTGTTCATTTTTAAAAATATTATTTTGTATTATTTTTATTTTTTCATTTTTAATTGGTTGGGAATTTGCTGATTTTAATTAGTTGGTTATATTTATTTTGAAGTTGATTTTAAGTGTTTATGTACATTGCCTTTGTTAATTATTTTTTCATATTTATTATACATTTATAAAAACTTATATAAATGATATAAATAAATTAATATAAATCTAAATACTTTAAATAATGTTGAAGAGTTAAATAATTATTCAAATGAGCAAAAAACATGAATTTAATGAAGGAAATAATGAGCCGCATTTTACATATAATGATGAATCCGTACGAGGGAAAACACATGGGGAAAAGGGGGTCTCTTTGCGCATTACAATGGCTGCAATGACTACTTGTACGCAGCTCATTTCGTCTGTACGCTGTTGATGGAATTGTCCATGTATTTTGGAGGATCTACACCCGCAGGAGGGAAAACCCCCCGTTTCAGAAGTATTGCGTAAAATACGCAAAAGTAAAGAAATTATCTACAGTGTAAAACATCAGGATTCCTGCGGTAAATGATGGCAGCGCATTTATGACATAATGTAGTAGTCACATAGAAAAATATAAAGGTAAGCTTTAAAAAATCTGTTGTATTTTAGTAAACTTTGGCTTTTTCTTGTAGTTTGGGAGATCGGTGAGGTACATCGGTAGCTGATGACTTTTCTCCCGACCCGATTCAAAGCCGATTCGACCAAAATCGGGCAGATGTTCCGATCTGCCGATCAAGATCGGCCATCATAATGGGGTGAACATTGTGAACTTTTTCTCATTAAAATGGGCTTTTTTGGGGGAATGCATTAATATTTTGACTTCTTCAAGACATTTCTAACCGTTTAATGATTTTCTTTATGTGACCTTGTCTGCTTTCATAATATCAAGTTGATGAGTTTTTAATTAGCTGGCTAATATAGTACCTACTTTCGCCCTAGATATAGTACCACATCTATGGTGGTAGCCCTCGGGTCAACAAACTTTGAGATGTGGGCAGGAGTATTCAACGAACCCACAAAGCTAACGTGTGACAATGGTGATAGGAGACAACAAAAAATTAAGCAAATTTCTACAAGTTTTTAAAAGAGGTCGCGTTAGCGGGAAATCGTGGGATCACGGGGATTATAGGCGACCAATTTCCATATTTTCATTCAACATGGATCGATTTATTTATTTATTTACACGTATGTAGCATCGATATGGTTGTCTACCAGGACCCTTAAGGTGCGTAATTACGCAGATTCGGCACATTCAGCGGGATTTGAGGGAAATTCTGTTTTTTGGTGCGCGGAAAAACGCTGGGATTTGCCGAAAAGCGAGCGCGGGGGAAACGGGGGTTTCTAAACGCGGATTTCTCCCGGACCCTAGATTATGATCACTTACCGATATCACAGGGATAATAACGGCTTGTTACCACAGGTTCTACTTGTTTATGAATGCAACCTTACTGCCAAAGAAGAAATTGTGCGAAATTTAAAATCCCGGTGTCAGCTACTCACATCGGTTCACATGTTGATTTCTTGTTTTACAAAATGGTGGCGATATCACGTGCTTTGACAGCTGCAGTGACCTTCGGTTAAGTTCGGGGACTGACATCGGAAAGGTCCTGGAACATCAAGGTCACATTGATTGGAATCTCTTCCCCAACACGAAATACAGTGTTATGTGTGCGTGTTGTTTTTAACACATAGCGTGCGGGACGGTACGGCAAGAGCGACTCGTTTCTGGTCTTCGACGTCATATCCCAAAAACAAAAATAATAGCACGGTTGATCATAGGACAATCTACCACTGAAGTACGCACAGTCCAGAAGTTTTACGATAGTGTTCGCTTAGGCAATGATTCTAAAATAAATATATTGGGAAATATGGATTGGCTGAGAGTCTACACTACCTGTGGATGCAGTATTGGAACGGTAAGTGACGCCGACATGGGACTTTGCATTACTCCCAAATTTGATGTCATTGTTCCAGCAGGCTGGAATAGCGTTCGTTAGTAGCATACTTTCGCCCACTACTTTCGCCCACTAATCAAGCTTGAGGAGTTTCTTTAATGGCTTTTTAATAGTAGGGATGTCAAAATGGCACTCCAAAATTGGGTGGAATGCTCACAAGGCATAAACTTTGAAACAATTTCTTGGCATTTAAATTTCAGGAAAAATATTTGGTAGGATAGGGAAAGGTTATAGCTTATATATTTGACCTATCATCATTCTGTGTACAAATAAATCCATAAACAAGAAATAAAGTATAAAATTAGACATATAAAGTCCTGGTTTCTTCTCGCACAAAAATTGGCCCAGTGGACCCAACCATCATTTAAACATGGCGGTATTAAGTAAACTACTCTAGTTTACTATAATAACTCCATCGTTTAAATGACACTGTTGGCACCTTAATGTACCAATCTTTGCATCAAAATTGCTTGGTTTTTGATCTTCACACTTACATGACGTTGCAACCCTTTTTTAGAAAGAAGATGATCTAAAGATTCATGGCTGAGGGGCTGGCACTTTTCAATTTAACTCTCCCTTTTGAAAAAAATAATGCATTACAGTAAATTCTCCATGTTCTGCTCTTTCGCGAGACATCACGAAAATTCAAGAGCAAAATCTGAAAAGTGCTTTGTATATTTCAAATCTTTAAATATTAATCTACAACTTTCCTGTGAACCATTTTTTCACAGCATGTTAGGACACACCGCAAATTGGCATTCAGTGTTTTCGTCATTACTAATTAGTCATTTTTTCAGAGATACACACTATACTTGAGGAAATTAAATGTGCATCGCATCTGCATATTGAAATGTAAACCACTGTTTGACCACAGTTACTGAATGTTTTAATCTTCTATGTAAAGGAAAACAGGAGCCGGGTCCCGTTTTGCCGGCCGACGGCCCAAATGCCAGGACAGCAATCTATTTTATTTTTAACGGCCAGATGCAACGATAGCCAAAGTTTGCGTTCACGGCCGTTTTTCCCGGCACAGGAATTCGTAGCGGAAAGTCAAACGGGCCCCGATGCAACGAAAAACATCGCGCCATTTTCCCGAAGGACTGCCCAAAATCAACGAAAAACATCGCGGCCATTTACCGGAAAGACGGCCCAGGTGCACAAGCACACATCGCGCCTTTACCGAAAGACGGCCCAGGTGCAACGAAAAACATCGCGTGAAAATGCAATAAAACAGGGTAACTCCATAAATAAATAAATAATAATAATGGATCACACTGAGCTGCATGAATTTGTAGCTTATAGTTGGCCAGTAGTGAGTGGCGCTATTACGCTAAATCATAGTCGTGCGTGGCCCTATTCATGCTACGTCATGCTCCGGTTTACTGCATGATACGTTTTCATAATTACCACAATACTTATCGAAAATGGTGGCGCTATCACGGTCCATCGAAATCGAAATTGTCAATGAGGCATGTGTAATTGTCACCCGCCTGATGAAAAGCACTGCGCCTTCTGCGGGCAAGACGGCCCAAATGCAGCGAAAGCATCCCATCATTTCCAGTCAATAGCGGCCCAGATGCACTAAAACATCGCGTCATTTTCCGGAAGACGGCCCAGGTGCACCGAAAAACATCGCTTCATTTCCGGGCAGACGGCCCTGTGCAACGAAAAACTCGCGCATGTTCGTAAGACGCCCAATCATGAAACCAATGGAGTCAGTTGCGCGACCAAAAAGTTGTTGACGGCCCAGATGCAAACGAAAAGCTTTTCCGACCGGGACCACTTTTTCGTTGTCCACTCCCCCCCCCCCCCCTCCTCCCCCCGCCCCCCCCCCCCCCCGCCCCCCCCCCCCCCCCCCCCCCCCCCCTTTTTACGTTTTCCTCTCCTTTCGGCCGCGTTAGGGTTAAAATGAAGCTTGTATACTACTTTGTGCATATTAATGGGCTGGACTTCGTCATTTTCTGAGCAATAGCCTGTCCATTTGGTAAAATTGAACAAGAAACCTGTTGTCAGGCCAAAATAAAAATATTTTTTTTTTTTTAATTTTTTAGTTTTTTTGGTTTTAAAATGATTGTCCAGCACAGGTAGAACGAAATTTTCAAAAGATTGTCAGTTCCTCATTTATATTAGCTTTTTTCACAACCCTAAATATGCAAGTTAGTCCCACTTTCCCTTATTTGGCCTTATTACAGCAGAAACTTAGCAATTGTGGAGCACATTAAAATTAATATTTGGGGTCCTGTTTTTTAAGCCTTCGCGCGGCGGCCTGGTTAATGTCACATCACTGTTGTGGCTAACCCCACACGGAAGTGAGGGGCGATTTCTCAACCACTTAAAGTCCCAAACTCGTGTTTAAAACACCACAGTAACTCCTTGAAGACCCCCCTCATTCTAAGCGGCTGAGCCTACTCACAGCAGGAACATTTCCTTATGGCAACAGCCAAATTTGTATCTTGCAGCTGAACGTTGAGGGCCTCTCCCATGCTAAGCGTGACAATCATCTTACAGCTCCCAGGGAGAACGGAGGAATATCACCTCTCCATAAACTCACTGTGAATCTGAAGATAAGCTTGCAAATCAAAGGTTTTGACCTTATTTGCTTCATTCCGCACAACAGGCATGGGATCGCCTCCTATGTGGAAGCCCAAGGCATACAAGTGAGATCAACCCTTCAAATCTTCAATGAATGTTCGCCGGTCCGGTGGATAAAATTTGAAGCTATGGGAACGCCACTCACCACCTCTATAAGCCACCACCAGCTGGGCCGACTTCAACTACCTTCAGTAGTCAGCGGAGCTCCTTCGTCTGCGAGATTTCAATTGTAGAAATACAGCATGGGGATCTCCAATACTGACAAGAATTGGCCAAGCGGCTCTTGAATGGATTGAAGTCAATACCTCCAACTGCTGTTTGATAGTAAGGATCCACCTACCCTTCTCTTCTAGCGTCATGGGACATGGACCATGTCCCGACCTGTCCAACAGTCACCAGCGCATCCGATCCCGCTGCTCCTAGAATCGTTCCCTCCCTAGATTTCCTAGATCAGGTTCATTGCCCTATCCTGGTTACCAGTGACATCAGTTCACGATCTCCACCCTCCTACATAAAGAGATGGAATTTCAGAACGCCAACTGTATCCAAGTTCAACAACTCAACTCAGCGCAACTGTCATCCACGCTGCCAACACCGGCTTCACCTAACATCAACGATGCATATTCGGACTTCTGCTCCATGCTCCACCAGCACTAATGTTTCCATTCGCAAGAGGCAGAAGGAATCCTACACCCCCTGTTTGGGACAGGGAATGCGACGAGTTATCCAAAGCGTATTGTAATACAAACTGCGATACTGAGAGACCAGCAAAGGGCAAACCAGCTACTGGATCTGCTTGGCCAAAAGAGACGCACCAGATGGGAGGAGGAGATATCCAATATCAACTTACCCACTCAAGCCTCAATGCCTGAACACCATCAACAAGCTCACCGGGCATAGCTGTCCGCTAATAGTACACAGCCATATGTCGAAAATTGCGTTCGTTCATTTTTGTGTGTTAAAGCGATTCCCAATTGATTTTAATACTTGAAGGGTGAAGATTCAAATGAAACATGTTGCCATTTTTTCGTAGAAGTTTAGACCTTCAAATCCAAGATGGCCCCCCGCTGTGGGACTGAAACACATAAATGTATCATATATTGGGCTTCTTCGCATGTACTACTACAACTGCCATTGTTAATGATCATAAGAAGTACTCGCCATTTTTTGCACTGTGAATGTATTCTGTGTTTTTTTCCAGCTATCAGCTTTCAAAATGGATGCCATTCAGCACAAATGGTCGCCATTACCGTTACAATGTTTAATAATTGGTTAAAATACTATATTGCATAATTGCTGTAAAGCTACCGGACGAACTAGAATCATCATAAAACAACTAGAATGATAATTCTGTTTTTCGCTATTTCAGTTCAAATGCTGACCTTTAGTTCAAAATGGCTGCATTCCTCATAATTTTTAATAATTGGGTTAAATGTCCTATTTCACAAATTGCTATTAAACCGACCACACGAAGCTAGAATACATCCATTACGCAACTGGAATGATAATATCAT
>JAMKCH010083101.1:0-10413 GCA_023653785.1 Ophioderma brevispina
AAATTATTTTGAATGTGTTTTTAAAAAAAACATACATGGCTGATGTGGCGTTTGAAAAGTGTGGTAAAAATAAGGTATGGAAAAATAGCCCCAAAAAGAGAGTGATTTTGCAAGTATTAGAAATTTGGGGATAAAAAGAAGTGCTGACGGAACTGGAAACACCTGTCACATAAAGTTCAACAATGCTACTTGATAGTAAAATCACCATTGATATGATTGCATTTTATTGTGGGGATATGTGTCAGTAGTATGAACTTTACCTTATTTTCTCTTTAAAATAGCGTAAAATAGTACATTTTCCCCTTAACATTTTGAATTGCGTTTGCTGGCAGCAAGACACCAGGGATGTTATAATGGTAGGACAAGCATTCTGACCCAGCCCTCTATCCTGCCAAAGTTTTCCATAAATTGGACGAACTTCATTGTTTGCCTTTGTCCACACCTTGCTAATTTTATGGACCCTTATTCTTCTAAGCAGCCGGAGTTGGTTTGCAGTTTTTTGTGTTTGCCAGCAAAACAGGACGGAATGCAGATTGGTTGTTTGGAAGACTTCATTTGGGTTTGGGGGGTATGATGCCCCAAAGTAAAATCTACTTATATCTAAAAAAGTGCCTGTATTGTTGCTCAATATTTGGTATATGAAAAGAGCTGTGATATAGTCTCATAATATGCAAAAAAAACTCAATTTCGCCAAAATGGTCGATTGGCCTTGTTTGGAAGATCAGCCGATATGTACCCACAACTACCGCCATACTATCCCCAAGCGGTACATGGCTTTATGACTTTATAAAAAAGGTAATTTTCAGGTAATCCAAAAATTCTGACAAAACACCCTAATTTGGATATGGTTATATTCCAAAAACAGCAATATGTAAAAAATTGGTTGAATAATTTGAAAAGTTTAAAGATAGTTTAGAGATATATACAACTGAGTGGTTAATGAATGTGTTCATTTGATGGTGGTGGCATTAAATTCAGGCATTTTCAGGCTTCAAAAAGGGTGAAATTTGGAAATATAGAAAAATAGTGTTTTGGGTCGTAACCATGGCAACCAGGGTCGAGGAAGTTTAGTAAAAGAGTTGTCATATGTGGTTTTTTATCTCAAAGGACCTTCTATTTTGGAAAATATGAAGGAAATCTATTTTTGAGGTCTGCCACCCTTGGGTCGATTTTTACAGAAATGTCTCTTAATACCTCAAATTCACGTAACTATCATATCAGAGATCATATAGTACCGACTGCTAAGGAAAGTCAATGAAGATTAATCGATAACTTTCGGTTAAGCCCCCCCCCCACCCATATTTATTTTTTTCTCGTATTTTTTAAAATCATAAAAATAACTTTATCCCGTTATGGTTTTACCGTGTAATTTTTTTTATCAAAGAGG
Organism: Ophioderma brevispina; assembly: GCA_023653785.1. Taxonomy (NCBI): domain Eukaryota; kingdom Metazoa; phylum Echinodermata; class Ophiuroidea; order Amphilepidida; family Ophiodermatidae; genus Ophioderma; species Ophioderma brevispina. The sequence goes on from JAMKCH010083101.1 coordinate 1,388, forward strand.
CCTATTAGTCTCAATAAAATACGACAATCAAAGGCGAAATAACATTTCTTTCTTTCCCCACATCGTTTGCACTATAAGAGCTGTAAGTATTGGTCCGCATAATCCATATTGCATGTACATGTACTCCATCTCGCTCCCTCAGTGCAACAAAGCCAAACTTTATACTCGACATATCGAAGTCCTGAACGCGAGGGGAGGCAACAGTAGCGCACGTCTTGTTTTACGGACTGCGGATCCTGCATGTGACATGCACGGAGTGGTGAGTTGGAGTAGGCATATAATTCTCAGACGATAATTTGGCTAATGTTGTTTGTGGGTATGTTTGTATATTCGCAAAAGGCTTCGTCAGTTCGATCCATATGCGCAAAATTCACTTGAAAGGTGATGAGGATACCCGGACGGGGGGTGGTAGTAGCGCATTATATTGGACGAAATCTTCGAAAATGGCTGAAAAATCAACGAAAATGTGCTCGGTGCTATGTATAAATTACCATATGTTTGTACGCGTACTAAGCGGCGCGTATGCATAGTGCGTTGCGAAGGGTGGTTACGCGTGAGACGCATTTGTTTGTACGCGTTAATAGCGGCGCGTATGCGTTGTTGGAAAGGGCTTTGCGACGGGTGGTTACGCATGGCAACGGGCGTTTTAAGCGTAAGACGCTATATGCGGTACGAAATAACTTACGGTCTACTAGTGCAAACGTATGTGGGAAAGAAGCAATGTATTTCGCTTTGATTGTCGTATGAAAGGATTTACAGATACGGGTTACCCCACGCCCACAGGTTTTTGAAAAGAAAAAAAAATTACGGAAAATTAAGGGTGATGAATGAAATATGCGTTTAAATTTCGAAATCGGAGCTATATAGGCAATAAGCTACAGGATCTGCTGCAATACGATGAATTAAAACTAGACACGGGATGTTGTGAGGGGGGGGGTTTATACATGCGAGACCTATATAGACGGGTCGTGAGGTCCCTCAAAACACCAACGGAATAATATTCCGTCAATATTTTGATTCACTTATGAGGCGTTGAGTGTGTGTTATACCATCATTCAAAAAATCCACAAAAATCCACTTTGGGAAAAAATATTCTCCGCATTAAAAAGTGGGGGTTGGCTTAAATGGTATTTTCGCTTGCCGATATTCGGGATGCACCCGTGGACAATGCGCTTGCGTTGGGGAATCGCGTGTTAATTTTATTTTACCTCAATTTCGCGCGCATCCTGGTTTGCGCGAAAGGTATGGTATTGCAAAAGGTTAAGGCGCAGGTTTCGACAATGAGTAGCATTTGAAATACAGTGTAGAGAAAGCCAATGTTATTTGAGAGGTATTGTTTCCATCTTTTTTGTATTATAATAGGCCTATTATCATGGTTTATATTAAGGTGCGTTTTGTTTTGTTCTAGTTGGATCACTTTCTTGATTTGAGACTTTTTAAAGATTCCATTTGTTTTCAAATAGTTTTGGCCCTAAAGTCCTTCTTAAAAGAAAGGTGAACATTTTTGTCAACTAAGGTTTCTTTAAAGAACGTTATGTTCTATGAACCTTGAAGGGTTTGAAGCGTTCTCTATAGGCCTAGTGTTTTGGGTTTAACAGTAACCGTTATACAAAGAACAAGTTCTTGGCTACAGAACCTGATTTTTTGTGTTACTTTTTGCACAGGCCTAGCTTCTCTCAGCCCCGATTAAGCTCCGATAAGAGAGGCAAACCCTCCTGCCCGGCCATTCAGATCCCTGGGTCTAGCTAGAATAAACATAAACATATGTTGACGGACCACGACGTAACATCCAGTATTAATATAATAAAACAGTGCAGTAATGTACCGTCAGGGTTGGGAGGCCAGACGCCCGGTAAGCGCTCTTGGCTCAAGGTGCCGCTTACCGCGCGCTCCTTAGTCTAATTGGAGGAGAATTGCCTCCTCCTCCCTCTAGGAGGAAGTTCCCAACCTCTCCCTCTGGGAGGAGTTTCCCTCCTCTGGGAGGAAGTTTCCCTCCCTCTGGGAGGGGGTTTCCCTTTTCCCGAGAGGAGCGTTCCCTCTCGGACCCGCGCGCTCCTCCCCGTACGCTAAAGCGCGCAATTTCAGTTCTACTGTTTTGGCTAGCGCCGCGCGCGCCTCTGGCCAACCAATCAGATTTGTAGAAGGTAAAATTAGGCGTATTCTAAAAGTTGTTATGAGGGAGAAGTTGTAAAAGAGGAGGTTAGTTTAGCGACCAGACAGGCTAGAGTGTTTGTCAAATCTGATAATCCGAAATTGACTGAGGTAGGCTACAAGTTCGAGTTACAATTAAAGAAGTGTAAAAACGAGACGAATTCATGTCCAATCAGTCCTTTTTTATTTTGTGATCAGATTTGTAATAAGAGTACAAAGCAGCAACGCTACCGTAAACCCCCTTCTTTGTTACCCTTAGTCTTAGCAAGTATTTAGTTTTATTACCTCAACGGCGGGTTAAGTCGGTTATAGTGGTGACAGCGGGTCAACCTCGCCTAGGGGCTTTAAACAATTCTTACATGACCTCGTATTCAGTGTGTAACTTAAAGTGAGTTTACTAAACAAACATTTACATACGGAGTGGGACGAAGAAATTGGGTAACGTCTTCATTTATTTTTTTTTGTATTAAGCATTATAAACACTACAGACATAGCAAATTGTTCAAAAAAAACTACAGGACCACGGCCTAGTTTGGTCTACACACACTTGATTACTAGCAAGCCTAGACTAGACTATAGTCGTAATCTAGCTCACGAGTTGAAAATCAAAGTTGGGCCTATTTCCAACATCCATAACTTCGACGGGAGGAAAACGGAAATTCTCTCTCGAAAAATTTGATGCGGACTCATCGGGAGGAAAAAGCCATCCCGTTTTTGAAAATCTCGGAGGGAAAATTCCCCTTCCGATTCCCTGCGAGATGTTCAAGGTCTGTGTGCATTGGGAGGAAGAGTTCCTCAATCCGGAGGAAAATTCCCTCCGCATTTTGTAAGACTCACCGTGGGGACTCAGAGGCAACACAGGACAGAGCCACCCTGTAATTACATAACGAGATTTCTAGCATAACAGAATAATAAAAAAAAATTTCAATGGAGAGCTTCACACGCCTAAACCGTTGGTCTACCGAATTTTATTCACTTTTTGTCGACTGCTTCGTTGACAAGTAGTGATAGTGCGGGGCAAGCAAGTAATCACAGAGGGGTGACACAATCTTAGCGAGGGCAAAGCAAATATCAATAGAATATACAAAAGAGATGTCTATTTCGTGATATGATATAAACAAAAACAAAACGTTATAATACTGGAATTTGTAGAATTATTTTCAGAGGTCAATAATAGTTAAAAGAGTAGCAACTTCATAGCCTATTACAACTGAATCAATAGTTTATTGATAAGAAGGAGCTATCAAACGCCTACAAATAATCGACGACGAAAATCGTGCAAAAAATACGGGAGGAAGACTCTTGTGATGAGATTCCAGACAAATAGAATGATACAGATGAGGAAAACAGATGACTACAAGAGACTTCGAAAGTGATCAGCGGCGATGAGGCAAGCGACGACAAACATGACATTGCGAATCAAGAGAAAATGAGGGAAAGCTACTCAGAGCGAATATCAAACCAGCCAAAACTCAAGATAGATGACGGCCAACCAACCACCAAACATCCAATCCAGAATCCACAGCTATACAGTGTGATGAAGATAAAGACCTGTGCACATACCCCGATCAGATGCTGATGGTGCAAGAAAACAACAGTACGAAAAGAGGCCTACGCAACAAACGAATAAGCCTATATCTACGGACGAATGCACGAGCACAACCACACCACTGTGCCTCCTGCTAGAGATAAGCCAAGTCAGGAATTGCCACCCCGACAAACCTATACAGGGAAAGAGACGATCTCGAGTATATCACACATTTCAATCTATGTGCTGAAATGTCAGGTTGGGACTCTCAGACCAAAGCACGAATGCTTGCTTCAGGTCAAAGGGTTGACGCCCGCCGGTATTAACATCAAAATTAACTCATACCGAACAGACTTCATATCACATGCTGACAGCGGCTCTAGAAAGACGCTACGGCCAGTCACAAGAAGCAAGAGCAATTGGAAAACCAAAACTAACACTAGGAAACAACGAAATAGGAGAAGAAACTGTACAGGAGTTGGCCGACGACATCTGGTGTTTAGTAACAACAAAGCATATCCCTAACGCACGCAGAAAAACACAAGACTCTGGGGGTTTGACCCTTCAGAAATGCTATCAGTCCAGATCTGAAGAGAAGATATTGACAAAGCACTGCACAAAAAACATGGAAGAGGCAGTGAGTACATTGGAACAATATGAGGCTTTGAAGGATGGTGCCGTACCAAACAGATATCCATTGTCAGAGTGATACCGGACAAAAACAAGGAAGTTACAAACGGCAGAACATTTAACAAACGATTGTGAACGAAAACTTGAAGGACATTCCTGAATAAATGGGAAAACGATAGGCAACAGACATCTACAAACGGCAACATTAGGAGAGTACATGTGATGATGATGAAAAGGAGCTCCACCTAATCATCCATCAAGATCAAGAACCATGAAGGAACGGAAAAGAATACACGGATTCGTGATATCCAACAGTATGAATGTGGGGAGGCTTGGGCATACCAGAAAGATGTTGGCCGAGGCGTCAAGCAGACGACCATAGTTTGCTATGAGATGTGGACCGAAAGGACACCTGAAGGAAGTTGGTTCCAAATAGACAGCCCATGCGACCGTCATCAAATTCAAGTGGAGACGGGGACATAGGAGACAACCACACAGACAGCCGGGGAGGAAACGATTAACCATCGTTTGTTAGGTTAGGAGCGGGTGGAAAATCACCGACCTTCTGATAGAAAAGAAATAAGAAAAAACTACCTGTAAGAGAAGACAAATTGGGGACCTCCAGCTTTTACGTTAACAGCAGGGTGCATGGTGTTCTTGTTGATTTCCTGGGCGGATATGGGCAACGGGACGCTGATATTACAGAAAAATATTCCAGAAACTTAACGAAAACACGCCAACTCCTTTGGAACCGACCAAGCAGAAAGTACTTGGTACACACGAAATGGGTGAGGAGTAGACTGGCAAAGGCAAGTGAAAACTGTATTACTTTCGGCAATGTCGTAGGACAAAAAAGGAAATCTAGTAGCTGATATTCAACGGAATGGTATACTGGAGCAAAATTTCTACGGCGCAATCGCAAAACTGTGATTCATCATAAGTCTGTGTTCAAGAGGTTAGTTGTTGGAAGATGGACGGTGAAGAGAAATACCACTTGGACACATGACGACATCATAGAAACGTTATCTAGAGTGGAAAGTCCGAAATGCATCTATACCCCGAACTCACGAAAAATAGTAACCTGTTAAAAATCTGTCAATCAGGGGAAAGTTACGAGATATAGCCGTAATAGAACCTAAAGACACGTTGTTCCAGCAAAAAACAAGTTTAATGGCCAGCGGTTATCATCGCACAAAGACGCCAGACCAGCTGTACAAGTAAATGAACTGGGAGTTCAGAAGTAAAGTACCAACAAAGGTTTACCACTGGGTCAATCCGAATACATTTTTCTACGGACAATGTCGACAACAGCACCACCACCAAATTGATACAACATCAACAAAAATAAAATCAACGAAAGAAATGACGACGATACACACACACATACGAATTGTAAGGTTCAGTCGCCAACCTTGTACCGGGAATCAAACAGAGCTACTGTCCCAATCATTTGATAGACTATTTCAGAGAAGTTCGACGTTGTTGTCAGATGAAGAAAGAAAAGCGTTTCGACTGGACAAAACACTCCGAACAAACATCAAACTGTTTTTGCCACATCAAAGACCGACCTTGGTCGAACTTCCTTGGTAAAAACATGACAATAAATACTGGGAACCACTCCTCCCATCAAGCAAGCACCTAGACGACAACCGATGAAAGGAGAGCAGCGAAAGAGAAAGAAAGAAAGAGAAGAAATAGAAGAAATAGAAAGACGCTGGACAGGAAGATCATCGAGCCGAGCTCGAGTCCATGGCATAAAAAGTCGTACTATAAGAAAAGAAATCAGGAGTTGGGCTTCTGTATTGACTACAGAAAAATAATGCTTGTAACAGTACGGAACGCCTACCTATCCCTCGGCTCGATGAATCTCCGACTCTCTAGCCGGTCTGCGTGTGTTTTTTGCACAATGGGTTCTGCACGATGGGGAATTATGTTCGGGATATATGGGCAGGTAGAAATGGGACCCCAGAAGACAAAAGAAAAAGAAAAGACCGAATTTGCACTCGAATGGGGCTATATCATTCAATACAATGCCATTCGGCCTTATCAACGCAACGGAAACGTTAGAGAAGACGATGGCGGACAGGCTGAGAGGTTTCAATGGGATAATGCTTTAGTTACATTGATGGACGTCACGGCTTGGCCAATCGGTTGGATATGTGCTTGACGAGACTGTCTCACATTTTTGAAAGACTCAAAAAAATGCGGATTGAAAGCTTCGCCCGACAAATGCTCTTCTTCCAGAAAGATGTACTCTTCCTGGGACATGTCGTGTCTACTGACGGAGTCAAGACAGACCCCTCAAAGATTAGAGGCGGTTTTTTTAATTAAAAGACTGGCCAGTACCAATGAAGCCAAACCAACACGTAGGCTTAATTAGGACTAGCAGGGTACTACAGGCGTTTTGTCCGTTAATTTGCACCATTATAGCGGGTTCCCCTGCACAAAAATCACCGAGAAGGGGCCATCTTCGATGGAATCCGGAATTCATAATGAGGCATATTTCGATTACTCTGAAAGAGGAATAACAAAAACCCCCATATGCATATCCACAAGCTGAAGGCCAATATGTATACTCGATACGAGACGCATCAGATAAAGCACTTGGAGCAGTACTTTCACAAGTACCGGAGGGAGAAGAAAGGTGATCCGGACATGAGAAATCCCCTCAGATCGAGCGAACAGCGATACTGGTACTCTAGAGAGATTGCTAGCCGTAATAATGCTCTGAAGAAATTCAAACACTACTTGTACGGTAGACGAATTGAACTTAGAACTGACAATCAGCTGTCAATTATGCCCGGAATATCAAAGATCCCGAGGGACAGATGGCGAGATGGACAGAGCAATATCAAGACATTTTGAGATCCACTTTAACATGTCTGGGAAGCGTCACGTGAATGCTGATGCTCTCTCACGACGCCCCGGTTCACAATGGCGGGCGCTTGTAGTAACCCCAAACACACTGTGTACGCCTGTAGACAAAAAGCAAGACTCCAAACCAACCAGAACTGTATACCTAATAATTGTGTACTTTGTAAGCCCTATTTTGCAGCTACCGCCTCGCAATTAGCCCTGTGTGTACTGTGCAGTAGCTGCCGCGGTAGACATGGTGCAGCTGCCGTATAGGCCACCACGTGAGTAAGAATCCGGCCGTGTAGATACTGGGGCAACAGTTACGATGATATCTACAGAAACTTTCCAGAAAATTAACGAAAACACGACAACCCTTTTGGAACCGACAGAACGTACTTGTTACAACGTAAATGGGTTAGAAGTAGACTTTAAAGGCAAGATGACAACTAGTATTACTTTCGGCAATGTCGGTAGACAACAGGAAATAAAAGTAGCTGATATTTCCACGGATGCTGCTATACTAGGAGCCAATTTTCTACGGCGCAATAACTGTGACGTCATCATAAGTCGCCAGATATTGAAGATGGACGGTGAAGAAATACCACTTCGGACACATGACGACGTAAGAACAGTATCTAGAGTGGAAGTCCGACAATGCACTACTATACCCCCGAACTCACGAAAAATAGTACCCGTTAAAATCTGTCAATCAGGAAAATTACGAGATATAGCCTTAATAGAACCCAAAGATACGTTGTTCCAGCAAAAACAAGTTCTAATGGCCAGAGGTATCATCGCAACAAAGACGTCAGACACAGCTGTACAAGTAATGAACTTGGGAGATTCAGAAGTAAAATTACCAAAAGGTCTTACCATGGGTCAATGCGAGTCCATTTCTACAGACAATGTCGACAACAGCACCACTCAATTGTACCAACAGCAACAAAATAAATCAAGAAATGGCGACGATACACTCAAACATACGAATGTAAGATCAGTCTCCAACCTTGATAACAAGGGTCTAACATCGCCAACTGTTCCCAATCATTTGATAGAACTATTTCAGAGAAGTTCGACGTTGTTGTCAGATGAAGAAAAGCGTCGACTGGCAACACTTCTGAACAAACAACAAAATGTTTTTGCCACATCAAAGACCGACCTTGGTCGGACTTCCTTGGTAAAACATACAATAAATACTGGGAACACTCATCCAATCAAGCCAGCACCCAGACGACAGAAGAAATAGAAAAGATGCTGGACAGGAAGATCATCGAGCCGAGCTCGAGTCCATGGGCATCACCTGTCGTACTTATACAAAATAAATCAGGAGATTGGCGCTTCTGTGTTGACTACAGAAAAATAAATGCTTCTACAGTCCCGGACGCTTATCCTATCCCTCGAATCGATGAATCTCTCGACTCTCTAGCCGGTGCAAAATGGTTCTGCACGATGGATTTATGTTCGGGATATTGGCAAGTAGAAATGGACCCCAGAGACAAAGAAAAAACCGCATTTGCAACTCGAATGGGGCTATATCATTTCAATACAATGCCATTCGGCCTTATCAACGCACCGGCGACGTTCGAAAGACGAGCTCGAGTCCATGGGCATCACCTGTCGTACTTATACAAAAGAAATCGGGAGATTGGCGCTTCTGTGTTGACTACAGAAAAATAAATGCTTCTACAGTCCCGGACGCTTATCCTATCCCTCGAATCGATGAATCTCTCGACTCTCTAGCCGGTGCAAAATGGTTCTGCACGATGGATTTATGTTCGGGATATTGGCAAGTAGAAATGGACCCCAGAGACAAAGAAAAAACCGCATTTGCAACTCGAATGGGGCTATATCATTTCAATAC
>JAMKCH010083105.1:0-13192 GCA_023653785.1 Ophioderma brevispina
TTATGTTTGGTCCATTTATAGTATTGAACTTTATCATAATAATGTTTCTTGGCTGATAGTGGTATCAGGGTAATTGTATATGATATTATGTTCTTCTGTATGTTATTGTTTGTATTTTAAGGTATTCTGCTCCGTATTTTTTATAATTTGTGAAGCGCTTTGATCCTTTGGAGAGGCGCTATATAAATGGTCCTGTAATAATAATTAATAACAGGGCATCACTACATCAATGCTTTTGATGTCTAGTTATTAACTGATTCCTGGTCCAATGTTTTGGCCTGTGGTTCTCAAACACTAGTTTTGGTCTGCTTCTGCAATCGCACGCTTTCCTTCAACTCTCTGCAGAAAAAAAAAAAATAAAAGAAAAAACACAAGTTCACCCTCCAATGACTTTGACCTAGGTATGTTACCTTACCCTATCATGATATGCAAAGTGTCTATGGTACACCTATGACTGAGTTGGTGGCAAGTAGCTTAGGTGTTCACACCTGAGGCAATTTGAAACAAGGGTTAACAGAAACTTTAACACCACATAAACGCATACATCACACCTGACCGACACAAAACTAACCAAGTAAATTTCCCATTACCAAAAGAAGCTCTTTGTACGTGTTCAGCTGCATATGAGAGGGTGTGTAGCAGATACACATCACGCCATTGGGTCTAAATGCAAACAGTCAGTTTGGGGCTAATTTCATTGCTCTGCACCCTGGTCGATGGCATCCTGGATACTAGCTATTGTTGATTCGCTTTTTAGAACTCTTAAACTAATTCTTTGCGATATGCAACACAGCTTCCACTTTCATTTGTTGCTTACTTAACACAATTCATTTCTCTTTTTTTGAGGTTTTGTCCGTACTTAGCATTTTAAACCAGCTGTCAAACTGTACGCTGATAAATTCATTAAAAAAAAGACAAATAAAACTAAATCTAACATTATTCATGGGTCTTTCCTAAACTTCACAACTCACTTTATCTTCCTTAATATGTAAAAATAAAATTTGCTTGGAAACTGGAGAATTGTTGGTCATTCCTTAGCCAGTATGTTGCTTTGTCATACAGGCTGCAGTTCATTCTATCATCACATTTCTTTTGTGTTGTTTCCTTTTTCATAGTGTACATTACGACAATATTTTTGGTTTTTTTATTTTTTTTTTTTTTTTTTTTTTTTTATTTTTTTTTTTTGTTTAATTTTTTAAAAAAAGCTTTTTCTTTTTTGTATTTACCTTTGAATACCGCAACAACTAGTTTGTTATCAGAACTGATGTAAATCTGGCTTGAAGAACCGCTTCATTGTGTAGACTATAAGCTTTTGCCCGGTTGTAATGGCAACACTACAGATGTCAGAATTAGAGTTGTGACAACATTCTTCTCAATTTCATCAGGCATACATTTAGGTATGCCTCTATGCGCACATCTCCACAGATACATTCAAACAGTATTAGACAAATACATACAATACAAACTAAAGATCAAAGCCACTCACATCAATGTGCAGTCGTTTTACAATGTATAAATTCTTATGTGATGCAGTACTTAATTAGAACACATTTCACATTTATAACATGACAAGAGCGGACAAAAAAACATTTTTCCTGGCTTTCTCGGTTACAAACTATTAGTTGTTTCTATTGTACTTATGTCATTTTCCTTGTTAGTAAGCAATAATTTATACCCAATTAGGTGATTATATTGCACCACCTAATAATACATGATCAAGCCCTAATTTCATATTGTCGACGCAAATATTATTTAAAGAGCACTGACCTCATTCCTCGGCTCAATCTTCACACCATCAAACCTGCAAATTTTGCACATGAGAACACTTGTATTTTTCTCACTCCATTTTTAAATATATTTTGACTGATGTCTTTCCTATTATGATGCCACAGGCTAAAATATGGTATCATCTTGTTTTACTGTTCTACTAATCTTGTTTTTACTGTCTACTAATCTTTTTTTACTGTTCTACTATCTTGTTAGTGTTCTACTAATCTGTTTTACTGTTCTACCTATCCTTGTTTTACTGTTCTACTATCTTGTTTTAACTGTTCTACTTAATCTTGTTTACTGTTCTACTATTTTGTTTTACTGTTCTACTATCTTGTTTTAACTGTTCTACTTGAATCTGTTTTACTGTTCTACTAATCTTGTTTTACTGTTCTAGCTAATCTTGTTTACTGTTCTACTAATCTTGTTTTAACTGTTCTACTATCTTGTTAGCTGTTCTACTTACTTGTTTTACTTTCTACTAATGTCGTGTTTACTGTCTACTAATCTTGTGTTACTGTTCCTACTAATACTTTTTAGCTGTTTTTTTTTTTTTTTTTTTTTTCTACAATCTGTTTTACTGTTCCAGTACTAATCTTGCTTTTACTGTTGCTACTAATCTTGTTTGATCTGTCTACTATCTGTTTTATCTGTCTACTAATCTTGTTTTAGCTGTTCTACTAATCTTGTTTTACTGTTGCTACTATCTGTTTTAGCTGTTGGCTACTATCTTGTTTTACTGTTCTAAGCAATCTGTTTTAACTGTTCTACTAATCTGTTTTACTGTTCTCTAATCTTGTTTTACTGTTCTACTAATCTGTTTTACTGTTCTAAGCATCTTGTTTTACTGTTCTACTAATCTTTTTTACTGTTCTACTATCTGTTTTAACTGTTCTAACTACTCTTGTTTCTGGGTCTACATAATCTGGTTTATGTCTACTAATCTTGTTTTACTGTTCTATCTAATCTTGTTTTAACTGTTCTACTAACTGTTTTAGCATGTTCTATCTCATCTTGTTTTTATGTCTACTAATCTTGTTTTACTGTTCTACCTAATCTGTTTTACTGTCTACTAATCTTGTTTTACTGTTCTACTAATCTGTTTTACCTGTTCTACTAATCATTGTTTTACTGTTCTACCTATCTTGTTTTAAGTGTGCTACTAATCTTGTTTACTGTTCTACCTATCTTGTTTCACTGTTCTACTATCTTGTTTACGTTCTAACTAATCGTGTTTAACTGTCTAACTATCTTTTTACTGTCTCTAGCTATCTGTTTTACTGTTCTAACTTATCTTGTTTAGTCTGTTCTAACTAATCTTGTTTTACTGTTCTACTAATCTTGTTTTTACTGTTCTAACTAATCTTTAATCACGCTTAAATAGGCCTTACCTCAGCCACATTTTTACTAATTTCGGCCATCCCATGATCCCCTATCTCCCTTCTCTCGCCCCCATTAAAAATTGCTGTGTGGCGCGTTGACAACTTTTAAAGAATAGGGACCGTGTCGCCAAATACGTCCTCGATTGTGGTGGATATGACCTGATCTATCATTCCATTAAATGCGACACGTAGTTTTACCCTAAGGACCCCTAATAACTCTTTTCACCTTAAAGAAGCAGTTGTAATTTTGAGGCATTATTGTGGCTTTTCATGTGCATTACAATCAATGTTTCTATTTTGTCAGTCATTCTCTGATGTGTTGGACTGTTCAGGATGTCTCCATGCTTTTCTATTTTGTCAAGTAATCATTGGTTAGAAGACACTTTGATAGTAAACTCAGCCACTCAGAATTTGGTCTATCCTCATCATGCCTTTTGTCTCCTGTTTGTTTGCCTTAATTTCTCTAGTGAAAATGCTGTGGACTCTCCGTTACAGGCCTTGATGCTATTTGAATGTCTTGGTGGTCAATCAATTGAACTTAATATCCTCTGTCCTTTTCACCATGTGTATACTTGGTTTATTTCTGACAAAATGAAATGATGGTTTATGCTGGTAAATGAAGTGAATTAAATGAAAATGAATACAATCACACTTAATCATAGTGTCGAAATGCAGTGAACAAACTTCAACTGCATTTACTAGTGAAGTATTTGTCCTGGCATGATTTTGCACACTATATCATTCTCTTTTTCAGAGAGTGTTATGATGTGGCCAATGAGATCTAGCATTCTAGAACTGATGGATTATGATATGAAGTGGCTACAATAAAACAACCAGATCTCCACACTTTAAAGCCTTACACTTCAGGTCTCACAGTGAAGGAAAGTTTTTATTGATACCCTACAGCAATATTATAATAAGAATAGTAGAGCTAGTACACTATTTCTGCCTTAAACCCACTTCAAAATTTTTGACAGTGTGGTTAACTTCAGTCTACCAGCAAGTGACCGCCTTCCTAAAGGAAAAAAAAAATAGTGTCCAGCCTCCAGATCCTATTTGGGGAAAATCCGCAACCACAAAGTTAATCCTTGGCTTATGGATCTTGATTGCACTACAGGGGTTTGTTAGACGTCGCAGACGTCCAAGGTCAGAAATACCTTTAAAACACAAATAAATGATAGCCCTGTGCACAATGATCTAAATTATATTAAATAAAACAGTTTTAATGATGTTACTTGATTTGGTTCAAGAATTTGGTATGTCCAAAACAAAATTACATATACACAATTAGTTAAATTACTTATGGTTACTAGGTCCGTGGTTGAAAGCGTTTGCAGTTCAACGATTGATATGTCCTCACAGCGAAGACTCCAAATGACAGTGCACAAGTTCATACAAAAATCCTAGGTTATTGCCAAAGGGAATCTCTCAGTCATGAGGTAAAAAAAATCTGTCCAGCAGTTCAAGAAGACAGGTTAAATTAAGTCCTCGATGCTAATAAATCCACAAGTAGTCAGTCCTAAGGTAATCACCATGATTCTATCTGTCCCACCAATTTGGAAATACATTGATCCCAGCACTTTCGGCTTCTTCAAAGACGCAGTTTTAGAATATTACAGCAACTCTGCTCACATGGAATTATGTATCCTGGCACTTTACAGGTCCGCTCCTCAAGGCAGAGTAAAAACTAGCTATCTTCTAGAAACTTGTTAGTGTTGGATGCTGGCAGAGAGTTCTTCCTTCCAGTGTGCAGAGTATTTAAAACTAATCACAGATAGATCCCCTGTCTAACAATATCAATACATTCATTCTTATGAATAAACATGACCTTGCCCCATCAAATTCAGAATTAACAATCTAAATTACATCACTTCATATATATAACTTGTGGGGGACTTACAGATCTTGCAATGTTTGATCTTGTTAAAGCCTAAACAAAGATGAGCAGTTTCTAAGTTAGCATTCTTGGGGAATCCCCACTTCCTATGGGCAATCAAAAAGGTGCAATGCAAAAAACACGAGGGGTATTCCCCTTTCTCTCTGTTATAGTAAACAAAATACTTTTCCTTGAGAATCTTTTCTCAATAAAATTGAGGAAATTAATATTTAAAAGTTTAATCAGAAAAATGTGAGGCAGCATTTATAACAATCCTCCCCCTAAAAGAAAATTTGAATGAAATGAAAATTTCCAAAATTTGGCTTTATACCTTTAACCATTTGTGGTTAATTACATACAGTTACACACAGTGGAAAGTTTTACACTTTATTATAATGTTATTGCATTGCTGCCTTCAGTCTATATTACATAAAGTTGTATATCAAGATTTATGAACAAAAAATTTTAGGCAGCTCTGGACAGGGCATCTGCCAAGCAATTATCCTTTTCCTTATATGTCCTTTGTCCAGATTTATTCTTGTAGAGTTAAACTCCAAGCGGGTGAAATCTTTGTCAGGTGGAGTTATAAATTATCATCCACAAAATTTAATTATAACTACAATCATAGATTAGTATTGGGTACTAGTCCCCCATATGCTTCAAAGTGCAGTTTGACTGTATCTGAACTTCCCCCAATATCACTTTGTTGGATCGAAGCGCAAAATGGTTGGCTCTGAAAGGCCTACTATTCCATGTCTAACATTGTATTCACATCATTCCTTATTTTATTGTTTGGCAACTTGATTGGATTCACCCTATAAGGATGTTGCTTTACAGGCTCCGCGGAGTCCCCTACATCTAGGTCATGGGTTATGACATGTGTCTCATTGGGTACATCAGGAACTGTTCCCACTCTGAATTAACTCTTTTTCAAATTCACCTTGTGGACTTTCTGGGAGAATCTAGTTTCTGTATTAAATTGGCAAAGTATGTCAGAGATTTGCAATTTGACACCATACTCATTTTCTGGTTTACAGTGATGCTGTTTTGTCAGTTTCTGACTCTGTGATGTCCATCATTTGTTTACCATCATCATAACTTAGAGGACGTACACATGCAGGCTTTATGTCATCATCTCTTCATTAACTCTTTGAGCATATTATGTTGATCATAAGTGTCGAATTTTATTCTACGTCTACCTGGTGTGGTTTGATCACATAGTAAGGTCTCCCACTTTGCTCTAATCTAAATATGGTCCTAGAATACCTGGGCTTGCAAAGGAGCTGTATGGAAAAAAAGTGCCAAAAACTTATCACTGCGCTTGCAATCTCGTGTTCCTCGCATTTGGTTCATACCATGTTTTCATTTGTGCCTCTGACTCTGTTTGAGATTTGTTTGGCAATTCGTGGATCTTTGGAGCCTGTGTATGAATTGAGACACATAGTCTAGCAAAGTCACATCAGGATTTTCAACACAACACTTTTCTTTCAGGTTAGTTCAATGGTCCCCATACTTTGTGACCAAACACCACTCAAATGGACTAAATCCTAAGGAATCATGTTACAGCCTCCCTGGTAGAAAATACCCACAGGAGATGAACTCCTCATCACAATCCCTATCAAATTCAAAACATAGGTTTTGATCATTGTTTTCAATGTTTGGTGGTACCTTTCTAGGGCCACCTGGGATTCTGGGTGGATGCTGAAAGAACTGTACTGGGAAATTCCCAACTGGTCATAACTGGTTGGAAACACAAACATGACATGAAAATTTGATTCTTGATCAGACGAATTGATTTTGGAAGGCCTACTAGGTGAAAAACTTGTTAGAGCTTTCACTACATTCTGTGCCCTAATATTTCTCAAGGGTATCGCCTCAGGGAATCTTGTGGAAAGCAAAAATGATGGTCAGTAACTACTGATTTCCTGACTTGTCTTGGAAGTGGCCTACACAATCTATAACACCCCTACTAAATGGCTAATCAAATGCTGGTATTGGTTTGAAGGGAGCAGTAGGAATTTTATGTGGATGGGTTGCCCACCATTGCAGTGTGACAAGTCTTACAACTCAGACACATATTTTATTGAGTGTAAGGCCACCAAAAAGGACTCCTAATCTGTCATGTGTTTTTCTCCAACCTAAGTGCCCCATGGGACTATCGTGGAATAGCCTATCACTTCCCTATGGTATACCGTTGGCACTAACAATTTGATGCACAACACTTACAGTCTGCATTCAAGTGCATCGGGTGGCCGCCATTTTCTCATGAGGACCCCCATTTTGTTGTAGAAACATACAGGAATTTGCTCGGCTTCCTGTTGCGACAATGCCCTCTCACCTAAATTCCTAAGTGCTGGGTCGTTGTGCTGCACTCATTTACCAGCTTGTCAGGCCTTAAAGGGTCTCCTTTAAAGTCCCTAACTCTTAATGCTCAGCAGCTGGATGTTCAGTGTTTTCCAGCTTGTCACTTTGTTTGTGCTCAGAGGATTTTCACTAACAGGGGATTTAGTCTCCCCTGAAGAGGGAGGATGACCTCCAAATTCCTCTTAATTTTGGAGGGAAAAGATCCTTATAAATGGACCCAAGTCATCTAACACTCTTCCTAGAGTGTGAGTATTTTGAACTCATCACATGAATCACGTTTCTGTGAAGGCCTTTTCTGGCATTGACATAGTTAATGCACAGCGGGAAAAATGTCATTTCCTCATCAAATTTATCCCACTGTACAGGGCAACCTGGAAGATGGGATATGGGGAGTCCCTTCCCCTGCCAAATCATTCCCTAACACTATGGTACCCCTTTTACTGGGAGTCTTGTCTAACACCAATTGTGACGGTCCAGAAGAAACCAAGTCTGATTTCAAATTTCATTTTGTGAAGACGGACACTAATACATCCATACCCATCCCTGAATCAATGCAATAGTTCCTGTGAACTCTCAATATATCAAAGGGAAGTGAATCTTCAATATCATGACTGCGCGCAGCATGGGTCCCGCATGATTCTAATCGGTTTTGGTCTAAACTATCACATGCAAAGTGGAACCAAAATCCACTCAAAAACAAAAAGGCTTTGAGTCATTCCCTTGCTTTTTCTGTGTCAATTCCCTTGGTGGTATTTCTGTTGCTGAACAGAAGACATGAACTTTTGACCTCAAAGTCTGTAACTGCACAACCTATTGGTTGTGACTCATTTGGCTCCCCCCTTTTTGGGTGGATAGACATGTCACTACCAACACCGTGACCTTGTAGGTCCTGGCTCTTACAGTGATGCATGTGAACTGTGATTTGGGTCCCATCCCCTGCTTTTGATTTGCACCACTACTTTCTTTATCCCCCTGTTCATGGGAACCTGACTGGGATCCCCTCCTGAGTGCTACCAATGAGACGCTGGTAGAACCGGATTAGTGTTGATTTGTGTACTAGTAAATTCTGGCTAGGCACTAGTATGACTTAATTGTGGTCAATGATAATGTCGGCATTCTACGGCTGCTTCACAGCCCAACTGTTCAATTTTGTTTCATCCAGAGTGATGTTTTGATATCTGGAGAGACACTGTTTGAATCTTCAACAACATTCCCCTCCCAAGTTGACCAAAATTTTGCCCGCTTCTTTTGAGAGAAGACAGCGATCAAACCTTTGTTCCTTTACACGGGCAAATTCAACATGGGTATGTCATCTGTTTCTGACAAGACCTAAATTTTTGTCGGATGCATTTGCACCAATTCATCTGCTTTGAGCACTGCATGCTAACCCGTCATAATTACTACATCTGTCTAATG
Organism: Ophioderma brevispina; assembly: GCA_023653785.1. Taxonomy (NCBI): domain Eukaryota; kingdom Metazoa; phylum Echinodermata; class Ophiuroidea; order Amphilepidida; family Ophiodermatidae; genus Ophioderma; species Ophioderma brevispina. The sequence continues at coordinate 8,809 of JAMKCH010083105.1, forward strand.
ACAGGCCGAATATATTTCTCGGGCTTTACCAATGAACGCTGGCTCTAGCAACACGGCCCAAGATTCCTTGGGCCAATTCAAGCTATGGAAATTTTCTAAGTGTTGTAATGAAGTATTTGTCTAACTTCTTGTTCATGTGAAATTTTGGAAACAGGCGAATATTTTTCGCCGTATCAAATCCAGTTTTATTGAAGAGTCTGACGAGATAGCCTGTTGTCAATTTCTAATTCTAACTCTAGTTGAGCTTCAAGCTCTTTCTTTTCATATCCATTTGCATTGCAAGTCCACTCTTTTGTCTCATTCATTGTGCACTTTTCAATTCGTAAATTCCAGGTTTCCTTCTCTTTTGCTGCATTTGCAATTTTTCTTTCCTAATTCATCCTTGTTCTTTTGATTTTGTTCCATTCCATCTTTTTCAATTCTTTTTCTAAATGTCCGTTTGAATGTCAAGTTATTTTACTTGAATGCATCACTGTTGCCCTGTTCCAGAATTGCTTCTATCCTATCCAACGGGATACTATCCAGAATCTTCTCCCTGGAAAAACTTTTCAATCAAAGATTTTTGAATTTCACTTGCTTTCGTCATAGCATTGTTTTGCCCAAGTTCTAAATGCTTGGCTAGTTCAGTAACTCAGGCTTTCTCGCTCATCAAAATTTTCTCCCAAGTTATTGCCTATGAACACTTCTGGATCAAACTCCATTGTGATTGATCTACAACACAATTTACTAACTTTAACCAAACTACAATGGTAGTACAATGAATACACACAAATGTGGATGCCAAAAAATGTGCACAATGTTTACAATATTATCACCACTTTTTAGCAAAAAAATAGGCTCAATTTATCTCCAATGCAATTACCGGACGAGACACCCAATTCTTGTTATGACGTCTCGTAGACGTCCAAGGTCAGACGGAAATACCTTTCAAAACACAAATAACTGAGCCTGGTGCACAAAATGATCTAAATTATATATAATAAAACAGTTTTAAATGATGCCGTACTGATTGGTTCAAGGAATTTGGTATGTCCACACAAGCAAAATTACATATACACAATTAGGTAAATTACTTATCGTTTACTTATGTCCTGTTGTGAAAGCGTTGCAGTTCACGATGATATGTCCTCACAGCGAAGACCCTAAAATGACAGTGGCACAAGTTCATACAAACTCCTCAGGTATTATGCAAGGGAAATCTTCTCAGTCTGAAGGTAATCTTGTCCAGCAGTTCGAGACGACAAGGTTTTAAATTAAGTCCCTCAATGATAATAAAATCCACAATATTAATCAGTCCAAGGTAATCACACCATGATTTACTATTCTGCACAATTTGGAATTCCCTACATTATTCCCAGCACTTTCGGCCTTCAAAAAGACGACAGTAGAATAAGTGACCAGCAACTCTGCTCACATGAATATAAATCCTGGCACTTTACAGGTATGCTCCTCAAGGCAGAGTAAACTAGCTATCTTCTAGAAACTTGTTAGAAGTGGATGCTGGCAGAAATCCTTCCAGTGATAGTATTTAACTTACTCACAGATAGATTCCATTTCTAAACAATAATCATTATATCATTCTTTAGGCAATCATTAAACATGACTTGCACATCAAATTCAGATTGCACAATTCTAAATTACATCACTTCAGATATATAAACTTTGTGGGGGGGGGGGAGATTACCCAGATATGCAATGTTTTGATCTTTTAAAAAGAATTAAACAAGTGAGTCGTTACTAAGTTTAGCATTATTGGGGATCACCACTTCCCAATTGTGCAATCTAAACAGGTGCAATTAGCAAAACAACTAGGGTATTCCCCTTTCTGCTTTTATAGTAAACAAAAATACTTGCATGTGTGAGAAATTTTTCGTCAATAAAATTGAGGAGAAAATAATATTTTAAAAGTTAAATCAGAAAAATGGAATGGCATATAACATATTCATACTGGAAATAAAACTTCACTGACACAGAATTTCAAATCAAAATTGTAGTGTGCTCACTGTTCATGCCTTTTGGTCAGTATTTAAAATAGGGATATCTGGGAAGGAAGACAGTCTACAAATGCAGGATGCTAAAGGGTTAGGAAGGATAAGACATGCAACCAGTTGCTGGTTGATAGGAAATGTATATGCAATCACACTTGGACGCATCATGCATACAATGAAATCTAATTTACTTGAATAGGTGAAAATGCCATCAGCTTGGTAAACCTGTTAGGGTAATCTGTAAAAAAACATTTTTTGATTGAAAAATTTGTGATAGCTTGTGGGAAAGAAGATTGCCTTTTTACAGAAGCTTATCTTGATGCGTTTGTGTACTTAGAAGCTGTTTAGTTAATAACCGAACATGGTGAGATGAATTCTAATCCAACTCCGACACAAATATTACATACCATAACTTCACGTTCCTGTGCTGAAACCACTTTGACCAGAATCTATGGTGACAGCATGTCAGTGTAGGATCCTGGTAATTGAGAGACACAAGGTTCCCTGTCTTGAGGATCCACCCTGGATGGTTCTTAAGGAGGAAAGCAGTGGAAACCACCCAACTGATCATTAAGATAAATACACACTTCCAGATCTGTCAACTGGGTGAATGCAAATGTTCCAACACCAGAGCTTGACCCATCAGGCTTAGGGGCAGAGCAGTCATGATTATGCCAGGGGAGGATGGCGGGTTTCAACCTTTTTTCAGTGAAAAAAATGCATTCTCTCCCTTGCTTATGTTTAAAATTTCGCTTGCTCCTGAATTTTATTAATTTCCTCTATTAAAAGTCAGGTTCCCCCTGCTCTCTCTTAATGAAAAATTTCATGTTCACCCCTCATGCTCACAAAAACTTTTGGATATTCACTCCTCAATTACCCATTCCTCCACCCGCAGCATAAACAATGACCCCTCCCTTACTAGAACAATTGTACTTATATTACTTTTGTTTATGTCATCATTTAGGCCTAAAAAAATTGTTGATTGGCGTAAACATAAAAAACAAAATAGGGTATGTAGGTCGTATTTTTTTTTTTTTTTTATGTGGTCCATACCAGAACACAAAATATATGACAACAATAACAAAAACAAATGTCACATCTTCACTTTTTCTGTAACACATCTTTTTTTATTTGTCATTTTGTGAATGTCCTGCAATCTTTAGAGTACCGAAGTATGGCGTCATTAAATTCCTGTTTTTGCATTTCAAGCATTTTCATGACCACAAAAAATAAAAATAATTTAGGGTCTGCGGTAAAAATCGGGTCGGTCGGGGTTACGCCAATCAACATTTTTTTTTAGGCCTTATTTATCAATGAGTTTTAGACCAAAAATATACACAACACAACGATTTCCCTACACTTAACTATTTGTAGAATTAAGTAATGCAGTGTTTTTGACCACTCAACTTGAATTAGCTGCTTAGCACTACATGGTTAGAATTTTTAATTGCAAAAACTCCACAAGAACAATTCATTTTGTGAAACACAGCTTACTAACACCAACAATGTTCCTCAAATTCATATATTATAATAGCATGTTCCTCAATGGTAACAAACATGTCATACAATAACCCCTTGTGAGTTCAGACATTGGCATTCGCAGTCGGGTGGTTATCAATGGAGATGTCTTCTGGTTCAGGATGAGTATCTGAAAGTGGCATTGATCCAGGTTAGAGCCAAATGTCCTGTGTAGTGAATACTTGAATGTTGAGCACAGATGTAACTGCAACCATACCAGCATTTCTAATATTCCGCACCAAGCTTTGAAGTGTTCTTCAATATGCATAGGCCGGATAGTGAACTGTGCATTTGCAGACAATCATCGTGCCCATGAAAGGGGATGTCCTCCAAGTGTTACAGGGAATCGCTAAATGCACAACCTGCAACATTGAAAGTCAAAATCTTACTTATGAAAGTGCAGAGTGCACACGGTAAGCTCCATGGCACTCAACACTAACAAATTGGGGGGCCAAAGGGTCGTCTTTTAGTGTGCATGAATGGTGGGAAAAAAAGATGATTGGAAGTATTGTGCTTTTTGTGTTAAAAGCATGAAAATTGGCACCAAGGTAAGAGGTTTTTTATGCAAATATTTCTGGATATGGGTGCCAAAAGTTTTTCGACCAAGATGGCGCCAAATTTCAAAAGGCCCCACTGTGTTAAAATTAGCATATTTTCATCCAATTTTTTCCCATGTGGATTCTTATTTTCATGCTTATATTCACCTTATTACTTTATACAAGCCTAATTATACCACCATAGTTACAAAATTTTAAAAACAATATTCAACGTGGCTGCCTATTCCAACTGGCCTGGCAAATTGCCAAAAATATCTATAAGCGGAGTTAATTTCAGGTGCCATTCATACCTTTTTTGCCAAAGGGTTGGCTATGTTATTA
>JAMKCH010083108.1:0-16357 GCA_023653785.1 Ophioderma brevispina
ACGGATATTGAGTTATCCCTTGTCAAAGGTTCCTGGTTTCGAAATGTAGACGAACGACCGGATCCATTTCATTTCTTACAAAAACGACATATAGTTTAGTAGGACTTGTTATGAACCGGAGAACTCGAAATAACCATAGTGTAGTACAAAATTCGGTTGTCCCCATCGGGCGTGATACGGGAGAAGAAAAGCCAAAGTGTAATGTCAAAATTAAATTAGAACAATCATATAACCGTCTGATGTCCGCAAAAAAACCTTTTTGTTGCCACCAATTGTCTTGAAATATATAAAATGTCACCTCTAATTCTTTCCACTAATATCAGTGCACAATGGATCCATCAAGATCTTCAGCAAACAAGGATCTAAGATATTCAACCATCGGTTGGGGTAAGGAAAACAAATCATAGTAAGGAGATGTCCACGATAGTCAATAAGTGTCGCTTGAAACTCTTAAAATTACGACTGCTTGGTACACATTAGCGCTCGTTTCACGGGTATCCACGCAACACAGTCCCGGAGCTGTGAATTACAGGTTCTAAACTGAACATGTTAAGTTTGAGATATAAGCCATTTTAAGTTACAAAAAGAAATGAAATCTCTAGCTGAAGTCTATATGTATCCCATTGGTCACTGAATGGGGAAAGGAAATTGAGGTCGGGGGGACCTTTGATTTGCGGAAATGTGACAATTTTATTTGCGGGAAGGGGAAGACGGTTATATGATTTTAATAAATTATTAGGTGTTTACAACTGGATTTGTTAACCCCCCTGGCGGGGGACTACAAACACAAACAGCCACCCATGAGATAGGACATGCACACATATTTCTAGGCCGCTTGAAACTCTAAAATAAAGACTAAATACATTACAGTCCTCGTTGACGCGGTATCGACATAGGGCCATTCTCCGGGAAGTCACACACCTGACCGAACTTCATGTGCCTCCCATCAATCATTTGAATATTTATTTGTTTAGCTACCTATTCAAATCTTCCAAGCAATAAACATGCAACCTATGGAGTGACAGAAAAATACTGTAGTAGTCAGAGAACCAAATATGTCTTCTTCAACAATTACACCATGATTGTTTATCACCATATGTATTTACTTGTAATCAGAGAGTCCAGAGCTGGTTCTCCCTTTCTATTGATATCTCAAAAGGAGAGGCATTTTATTGATCCCACCGATGACTGTTTATTTAACCAGATCCAGATATGCAATGGTTTTGGGGTGTGGTGAGGTGGGGTGCGTTGGGGTTAGGGCTAAGAAACATGGGTCGACGCAGAGGTACCAATCGGAAAATCACAGTACGGCGTTTTCTTGCAGAGGAAGTTAGTCGATTTGTCAACAAGGGCGCAAGCAGGCCGAGAAGCGATGCAGATTCACGTCGGGGGAAACCCATCGGAGTCGCAAAATTCGGGCAGGCAGACAGAATCGTCAAGTTCTTACGTTTAGGAAGGTGCTGTTGCTGCAACCACGATTATGTACAACAAAATGAACAAGTACCTGTGCCAGTGGTTTCGAATGACTATAGCGGTAACGGTGTGGTTTTGCAGCAAGGATCGGTTAACTCTGAACACTAGTGAGCGCTCCACGCGGGGCGCGGTTCCGTGGTTCAAGGTTCCAAACGCCAGTCACCGAAGTCGTGGGGTGCGGCTGATGCCCCCCCCGGTTCGCGACGTCACAAACCAAGTAACAGTACAGAGGCCAATTGGGTCGAGTTTGGCGAGCCCCCCGGGGGGAATTCCACACCTCCTGCGCCGACACCAGGAAATCACCCACCCATAATATGGTGTTAGATCGGTGTACCTCGCTCAGTATCTAACCCGCACCCCCCTTGTCCAGCCCGCCCCCACGTCGCTGCCTCAAAGTCAGTGGTGTACGAAAAATGACTCTTTCCCAAGGAGGCCGGTCCCTCCCCCTGTTCAGCCGAATAAGCCTAACTTTAATCCTCAAGGATCCCAGGGAGTGGGGCGCTACAAGGGAATCAACTATGGTTGACGGCAAATATCTAGAATATTGGGAGTGCTTAACTCAAGGCCATCCAACTTAGGTCTGTCAGATTATAAATCAGTATTTGCTCCTGTAGGTGATAACATTCCCCCAAAATAGGGAAAGAAAAAATTATCAAAGGGGATTCATTGAATGGTCAATATGGAGTGCAGATGAGTCGGCACGATTGAAAGCAATGGTTACTTTGAATATGGTAATCAGGTCAGTTAGTTTGGGAATAGGTTTGTAGTTAAAAAAAAGGGTAAGTCAATTAACCCATGGGACCAACGGCCCCTTCGTCATATTTTCGGCAATATTTATGGAGGCACAACCCGCATCGTACCAGGAATACCAATATGCATTCCCTGGTTCGAACAGCGGCGGCTCGTTATCAATTTTGGGTGGCGTTGAAATATGATAGGCAATTTAGATTGTGACAGCAAAGGCAGCCACAAAGGTACAAAGGTAATGGCATTTAGATAATGAGTGTTGACTTTGTACAGTGCGCGCGTCCTAGTGTTTAGGATGTTCAAATTCCTTTGCTCGGCAACAAATATCACAGCAAGTTGCAACTCATTCCAGCATCAGACAGGGTCAACAGCTCAATAGAGGCCCATTTGGGGGGGGGGTCAGGTCTGCTTACCTTAATGAAGCAGGGTGCTCTAGAGCACACAAGCAAATTTGGACACAAATGTGAAAGATGTAAAGTGCCGGTCATGGGGCGTCAAGCTGTAATTAAAAAAGAGTAGTTGACGATCCTGCAGTCATGGGGGTTTGTATTTGCTGCAGATATGCATCCACCAGTTAAGGTGCTGCAGATATGATCACCAGTTAAGGTGCAGCAAATGCACCTTCTGACATTGATCGGATAAATCCTGATCTATCCGATAAATCCTGAGGCTTTACCCCCCCAAGGTTCAAATTTGGTTTCAAATTGGTTATTTTGGGAACGCTCAGCAGGGAGGCCCACAAATTGTTGGCTAATGACCCCCCCCCACTCTTAGCAAGATCAAAGCGGAAAAGAAATAAAGTTGGGAAGGATTGCAGACCAGTTCGTCCAATGCCCAATTTAAATATTCCCACTATGGTTAATCTCTAAGGCTCAGAAAGATTTAATATAGGTTTTGATCGTACTCCTTCACATTCCTCCAGGGTTAGCTCAATAAATGATGTGGTATTGATAGTGAAGTTGTAAAGTTGCATATTACCAATTAAACGTGTACGTGCAACTGGGTAGCTAGAGTGGGGGAAAGGGCATGCATGGCAAAAGCAGACATTCGATCCGCCTTTCGGTTGCCTTCCTATTCATCCAATGAACTGTTGTCTGCTGGGTAGTGTTTACGGTCACCTTGACAAGGCCAAACCCACCTCAAACTACGGATTCCACCATCCTGGAATAACTAGACACGACAACTGGATCTTGATACACACATTTATAAAAACAAAGTATTTATGTTACTTGTGTGTTTTTAAATCATTAAAACACTTAAAAAAAAAAAAAACATCAATAATCAAAGATTATCATAATGAAGTGTTAATTTATGACTACTAAACTACTACCTGGTGTGTGCCCGCGACGGGGGCCTGACCAGCGAGATTACAATGCCGATTGACCCGAACTTGCAAAGAGTCCTGGCGAATATTCCAGCGGAAAACTAAAACTTTTTCCAGTAGTGGACGTGTCCACGGATGACTTGTCCTAACTGAAGAAAAAACCAGCTCCTAATGACTCCCGAAGCTCGAGGGTCGACTAAATATAAGTCCAAAAAGTGCTGTTAGCTGGTTTATCCTTGGGGGGATAACTCAGAGGCACGAAAAATACGAAACCGACCACGGCTACACAATCGACGAAAACTGATTGGTAGCGATGAGCTGAGACTACTATGACAATGTCCCCTATAGGAAGGACAATGTTTACTGTCAATGTCACTAACTTGGAACACTGGACAGTCACATGCGGAAACTCTGCAAATAACTTGGAGCATGATGGTATGAACTCTGGATAACTTCTCTCACCAGGGCTTATATATCCTCTCAAACAAGACTAGAAGGAATCTGGCCTCTCTATATGAGTCATGTGCTAAATATAGTCCATTACCTCATAATCTGGAAATGCCCTCATATTCCACATGTACTGCATAGATTTAGGATTTCATGCAGCTACTCACTGACTGTGTTGTAATTATGCCGCGGTGCGCCACCTATGATTCTGAGAAGTTCAGTGAAGCACATTCTAATGAAATCCACTAAGGTACAGGTTAACATTTCCAGAAGTTTCCCCGCTTTGCTGAAGCCTTCTGAGATCTTCGGTTCATTCTATGTGTGTACACACACAAGTTATGCACAAGAACCAGGTATTATATTTTTATATCATTGACTTAGACTAATTACCAATCTTTTATGTGCTAATTTCTGCCTAATCTTAATCAAAATGAAAATATAAATATCATCTGAGTAAGTCTGTGGGGCTGTAACACCCTCCCCGTAAAGAAGAAAAGTTTGATTGAAAAGCAAACTTTTGTAACCTATTTAAGGCTCTTAACATTTTCAACTTCCTTATCATAACTTATTCCACAATGTTGCACTTCACCTTTTAAAAACTTACTTGTTCTGACTTAACTAAGAACAATTCTAGATAGGGCAGCAGCATCACATTATCTTGCCTTTGAGTGTCTGAGATGTCTAGGTTTTACTCTTGCAAGGTCAAACTCCACCTCACTAACCTTTGATTCTTGTTTATCTGTGAAATGCAGGTTGAGGGGGTGATATGTGATGAAAACAAGCATGGGTGCACTGTGGTGCCCAAATATAAATCAAAATGCCCTAATGCCAAATTCAGAGCAAGACACTCCTTCTCATATGAGTGGAGTAATTTCTTTGGTTGCGTGTTAAATTCTTGAGAAATACGAAAATAGGGTGTTCTATCCGTCTTCTCCTTCTTGCATAAGACTCCCAACCACACCTATGTCAATGGCATTCGATGGCCAAACTTGAATTGGTTCTGAAAGTCTGGGGCAATCAGAACTGCGTCACGAATCAGTATTGCTTTGATTTTCTGGAAAAATAATTCACATTCCTGAGGACCAAACAAATTTGACATTTTTGGCTTGCAAAGTGTCAAAGGATGCAATATCTGGAAAAGTTGGCAAACTTCCTTAAACACACCATACCTTAGAATCTCTGAAGTTCTTTCCTGTGTACTAGGTGTGGGGAACTTCTCAATGTCTTCAATTTTAGCCTTGACAGGCTTTACCTTGCTGCCTACTAAATGGCCTTAAATATTGGGACATTGGCATGGCAAACTCACTCTTGACTAAATTGACTTCAATTGTTTTTGCAGGGACAAAACTTCCTGAAAATAAGTGATGCGAGCTGCCCAATGTGTGTTCCCAAGATTGACTGCACACAATCAAATCTATCAATCATGGCTTCACACCTTCTTGTCAGCAACTATATGATTTACATTCTTTGGAAGGTTGCCGGTGCGTTTTTCATACCGAAAGGCATAACCGATACTGAAAAAAAGCCCATCCGGCGTGCAAAATGCTGAAATTTCTTTTTGCACGATCAGTAAGGGTAACCTGCCAATACCCCTTTGAAGGTCAAACTGCTGACATACTTTGAATTGCAATTGTGTCAATTGCAATCACAATACGGGGTATTGGAAATGAATCAGTCTGAACAATGATTTACCCTTCTGAAATCTGTCAAAAAACCTAAGGGAACAATGCAGGTTTTGGAACCAAATTCCATGGGAAAAACTCCATTCACTGTGCTTGCTCAATTATGTTGTTGCCAACAGTCCTCTATCTCTTTGTTGAGATGTTCTTCTTCATAGGAGTTACTCTGTAAGGGTTCGGTTTTATTGGTGCACAATCACCCAATCAACATCATGGTAAGCAGCAGTGGTTCTACTAGGAACATCAGGGGAAAAATATCCGTCAAAATCATGAATCAAACGGCTTGATTCAAACTGTTGAGTTCTGAAAGATGCCTAGCCTTAGTTTTGAGCAAAATCTTTGAGCACATCTGAAAATTGCAAACTGATTGGTAGTCAGATGCGGCTTGTCATCATTGTTTGCCATTATTTACAACTTCAGATTAATGATTGTCATCATGTTTACTTCCCTCAGTAGAACTCAACAGAAGGCACACTGGTTTTTAGTTTGCAATGCCATCATCATTTCTACTACATATTCATTCAGCAATTTACATGGCACAATGCCTACTCTTACGCCTATCTGGCGTCTGACTAGGTAGTCAACTTCATTTACCTTTGACTCTACGGTATTGTATAGGGACCATGATATCTGGCCTGCAGTGGATATCCAGAGGATTGGAACAAGACAACACTTGTTCTCCTGGCCTAAAGACCCTACCTCTTGGCATTCTGGTCGTACCACTTCTTCATTGTGGTCTGAGCTTGCTTCAAAATCTCCTCCCTCGGCAATTTCATTTGCCCTATTGGCCTATACTTTAATTTGGAAAATTAGTCCAAAAGGTGGGTCAGTCATCATCAGCCATTCTCCTTTAGGAGTTTCAAAGGGATCCCCGCGCACTGGTTCGCCCAAAATAACTCAAGAGGGGACTGAATTCCAGGGTTTCCTGGAACTGCCTCCATTGCAGCCAAAACATAACAAGTGACTCCCTCATTCCCCGTCCTTCTCAAAATTCCAAACAGTAAGTCTTAATCATATTCTGTAGAGTTTGGTGGAATCTTTCCTAGGCTCCTTGGATGCGGCATGTAAGCACGGGACAGATACTGTTCTATACCTAACTCATACATCACTGGCTGAAATAGGCAGATTGTAAATCTGACCCCTGATCTGACTGAATTGACTTAGGTAGGCTTACAAGAGTGAAAAACGTCAAAGCTTCCTATGTTTTTTTAGCCTTAATGTTTTTTCTTCCTCAAGGGCATGGCTTCAGGGAACCTATTAGAGGCGCACATGTAGTAAGTAGGTACTGAGTACCCGACTTAGTCCTCGGGAGAGGGTCCCACACAGTCAACTATGACCCCTTACTAAAAGGCTCTCCGAACGCCGGTAGCGGGTTCAGAGGAGGCGGGCGGAATTTTCTGATTAGGTTGCAACAACTTGACAAGTATGACAAGATCTACAGATTCCGAACATTCCTACGAAATGTAGGCACCAAATGGGTTCAAAATCCTATCATGATGTCTTCTTGCTCCTAAATGACCTGCATGGGACCTTAAGGGGCAATGTGATGACCTCTATGATGAAACCTTGGAAAACACTACCTGATGAACACTTTCCACTCATCATTTGCAGGAGCTTTAGGTGGCCTCCATTTCCTAATCAGCACACCATGTGTTGTAAAAAACACACAGGAACGTCCTCAAACTCCTGCGGTCTGACTGCCCTTGGGGAACTAAGATTCTTGAGTGCAGGATCATTCTCCGGTTCAAAACACTTATTGTGACTTAAGGGATCATATTCATATCCCACTATGCACTTGTCAGGGCCTGACTCTGTTTTGCCAGAAGAACCTATCTCCCCTGAAGGGGGAAGTTGACCTCGGTCATCCAATTTTGTCATTGAACGTGTCCTCTAAATCTAAATTGGGAACATCCAAGTCTTCCTCTTCCGATCACTATTGCTTAAGCATGGCTTTCCGAGCCATACTCCTCGTAACTGCACAGGCTGGTTAAACTGTACTATTCTTATCCTCACTATCTATTTTCGGTGGCAGGGATTGTGTGTAACAATTGGTTCGGGATGTACTTTCCCGACTGCCAAGCATTCCTATAACATTGAACCACTGTGACTGGAAGGTCAGGCCTTACTCCTACTATGGACTGTACTGAGAACAAATCAGACTTCAAATTTCACCTGTTGATGAAGAGGGACACTAAATAACATCCATACCTATACCTGGGATCAAAGCATTTTCAACTGTTGCACTAACTTCACTAAAGGGCAATGACCCATCCAAAATTCATGACTGGGACACAAACACGTATCACGCATGATCTTTATAGGTTTTGGAAAACTTTTGTCACCATCAAGCGACACTGAACCCTCAAAAACAAATGTTTTCAAGTCTTCCCTAACTTCTCAGACCTCAACAACATTTCTTTTTTCTTGGTTTTTTTTTTTTTTTTTTTTTTTTTAATAGCCTGGGAACTAATCTTGTGGTTAAGGGACACAGAACACCATGGGGAAGGCAGACTTATGCTTCATGGCCATCTGCTTTTCCATCAACTTCCAACAGCTTAGCCATAACATGGACTGAATCCTTGCAATAGTGCAGTTATCATCTGCTTAAAAACCATTCCCGGACTGTGGTTTGGTACGAGAAGGACCTTATTCCCTGACTGGAGGAACCTGAATGACTGTTCCCTTCTTTAGAGTACCATGACTTTGGAATGATTACTTTGGTAAGAGGCTCTATTTGGCATTAAACTCTTGTAATTGCTGGACTGACTTATTAGCCCCACCCATACTATTGCTGGAACTCAACTTATGTGTGAGGGCGTAAGCATCTGCTATTGTTGCTGCATTTTTCAAAGCTTTGATATCGCGTTCATCCAAATGAGTTTTAATACCGGCATGAATGCACGTTGAATGGCTCAATTAAAACCAACTGCTAAGTTGATTGAAGTCTTGGTTCACTTGTTTTCACATTTCTTGTTCCTGAACTCTAGCAAACTCGACATGAGTGTTGATCTGCAAGTTTTGTCGCACTCCGAAATTTTTGCCTATACGCCACAGGCACTAACTCATAGGACTTAAGAATAGACTGCTTTACTACTTCATAATCAGTATACGCACTGATCAATGATAGGGATGAGTAAGATCTCTCTATGCTTACCAATAAACAAAACAGTATGAAAGCAATGTGTCCATTGCTTAGGCCACGTCATACTTTCGGCAATCTTCTCGAAGTGCAAAAAAATACTGGTCAACGTTATGTTTCCCTAAATGTTGGACCTAATGTGATGTTGGGTGGCATCAAAACCTGAATGGGGAGGAGGAGCCTGATGTGCCCTTTCTAACTTTTCTTGTTCTCAATTTTGTTTTGGCTTCAATTTATGCCAACCTGCATTCTTTCCTCCATTTGTAAACTATCTTCTTTTTCTTCTGTTCCATTTGTAATTTGGCATCTAGATCCTGTGTTTTTGAAGCTTTTTCTAATTCAAATCTGTCTTGCCTTCTTTCTCTTCCATTGCTAAACTATCTGTCTTTCTTTTCTTCCTGTGCCGAACTTTTGTGTTGCTAAGGGCAATTTGTCCGTTTTCTCGTGCATTGGCATTTCCAACTGTTCATTTTCAAAGCACTATCTGACACATTCTGAATGTCAAACTAATAAAGGGTTTTTCCCCCCTTCCAAAAATCCCTCATCTAACAAATCTCTTCACAAAATGGGTGATCAACTGAGTTTTATAACTGTTTCCTAGGGAAGCCTAACTCCCACATAATACTTGGCCAAATCCATTAAGTCCGGCTTTTGAGCACATCAAACTTATCCCACGTCACAACATATTTAATAAACTCCTCTGCGTTCAACGCCATCGTGTATGAAACACTCTGTCACAAAGTAACATATACCGCACAGATATCAAAGTTAAACACACAATCAAAATTGTTCAAAATTTTAACTGTATTTTTTTTTACAGTGTGATTTCCCGGACGAGCCCCCAATTTTGTTACGCTCACCTTGACCAAGGCCCAAAACCACATCAAAACGGATTCACACTCCGGAATAAGCGGACAATACACTGTGATCTTGATTACAAATTTTAAAACCAAAGATAGTATTTATTTTAATTGTGTGTTTAAATCAAGCTCATTAAATCATCGATTAGGTAATCAATAATAAAATATCTATAATAAAAAGTTGGTAATTTAGAAACTACTAAAAACTTACTACCTGGTGTGTGCCGCGACGCGGCTGCAGCGAGATTACAATTGCGGATGCCGACGAACTTGCTAAGAGTCCTGGCGAATATGCAGCGTTAAAACTTAATATTTCCAGTAGTGGGACTGTCCACGGACGACTTGTCCTGAATCTGGAAGGAAAAACCAGCTCCTAAGACGCCCGAGGCTCGGAGGTCGACTAAAATATAAAGTCCATCCAAAAGTTTGCTGTTGTAGCTTGTTTATCCTTGGATACTCAGAGGCACGAAAGCGGGAAACCGAACACGGCTTACACAAGCGGACCCAGAACGAAAAATGATGGAGCTGAGACTACTATGACATGTCCACTATATGGGACAATGTTACTGTCAATGTCACTAACTTGGAACAAACTGGAAGTCACTATGCTTGGAAACTGTGCTAATAACTTGGCGCATGATGGTATGTTTAACTCGACTCATATTCTTCACCAGGGCTTTTAGATCCTCTCAAACAATACTAGAGGATCTTGGTCCTCTCTATATGAGTCATGTGCTAAAATAGCACATTACATCATATTGACTTTCTGGAAATGCCCCTATTATTCCACATGTACTGCATAGATTTAGGATTTCATAGCAGCTACTCACGACGTGTGTCTATGCAGCAGTGCGCCACCTCCGGATTAACGAGAAAGTTCAGTGAGCACATTTAATGAAATAACTAAGGTCCAGGTACATTTCCAGAAGGTTCCCCGCTTTCTGAGCTCTTCTGAGATCTTCTGGTTCATTCTATTGCTTTACACACACAGTTATGCACACGACCCAGGTAGGATTTTTTATAATGTTATTAGATAACTTTAACAATAGGTTATGGCGAATTTATGACTTATAATCTTACTCAAACTGAATAAATCATGCTAATTCTTGGGGCTGTAACAGTAGCGAAAATTGAAAACGATTTTTTTTTTTTTTTTGTGGATAGGCTCTGCCCATGGGTGCTTCATGTTCAGCGGCTTTTTGTTGTTGAAGTTTTCCTGTCTTTATGGTAGGGTAACTAGGAAGAGGCTAACACAGACAGAATAATCCAGTTATAGGATGACTTTTTTATGAGTGTGCATCATGTTAAATATTTAGTGGATTGTTTGTGAACGTGGTAGGTGACAATTTGTGTTGCGGATTGCTGTGAGTGGTCTCCCTGTCTAAAATTGCTTTATATCAGATCTAGGGTTTTTAATTGAGATTTAAACTACGTTTTCTTCCAGTAGACAAGGATGTAGATATTTATTAATATTTACCCTGGGAATGGCCAGCGCACGATAGTGTGCAAAAAAAAAAACCCTGTGCGCTTGGCGGATTCGAACCGGCGACCTTCGTATTACATGCACGACGCTCTAACAGAAGCCTGAGCTATCAAGCAGGGTTGGTAGAAGGCGATTGAGAGTATCACTCTTATACGGTGTTAGGTTCGAAAGGTGTCCTTCGCTTTCTAGCGGGATAGCATCAGAAATGTAATTGAACATATACGATAAAGTTTTTTTTTGTTTTGAGTTAGGTTTTTAATTGTAAGTGAGTGGAGGGCGCTTCCCTGCAAAAACTATTCGTCAACATCGACCGGATAAGCTGCTTGTGCCGTACGCTTTTTTATGAGTGAAATAAATTATATGTAGTATTCGGTGGTACGAAACATGACCACTATCAAAGCTTTTTGTGTTTCCCCTGTTATTTTCCGAGTCAACAAGAATTGAGAGAATTCGTATCCTCAATAAAATCTCTCTGTCACTTTAAGTTATTTCTCGATTGTACTGAGGAAAAGATTCATAGCAGGGAAGTATAGTACACTGTGGCTCATTAAGTAGAATATTTTCTTTTCAAACCCAATCTTAAAACGTATTTCTAGTCGAGCCGCTTCAGTAATCATTTACGTAGGTGAAAGGATACATAATGAGTCCCCACTAACCCAGGCCTGAAGTAAGCAATTGCATAATTTGAATTACGTCGTAAACATTCCCTTCTGTGGAGCTTTATAAGTACGTCAGACGTTGTTGTTTGTTCCTTTCCCCGCTCCAAAGCCGGTGCTTTGTGCAAGGAGCCAAAACACTGACACAGAGGTTTCCTAGGCCTAGGCCTCGTTCAACGGCATTGTCAAAACGCCGAAGCGGTACTTGCACTCTGACGGGAAGGGTACAAACAAGACCAGAGTCGCTGTTCCTAGGGCTATCGCAGAGTACGGTCTAAAAAATCTTCAGACATATCGAGAGTGGGTTCATTGAGGCCACGAACGAAAATCTTCAGGAGGACCACGATTGACTACCAGACGAGGACGAGATGATCGCCGGAATGCTTAATCTGTGCCGTAGAGCCCAAATCCACACCAAGTGGTTCTTCCTCGTGTGTGGAGAAGACACCATGAAATCAACGTTCCCTCCAAACTGTAAATCGGAGATTGCTAACATGGTCACCGAGCAAGACGAATGACCCCAAATCCCACGCCCAAACAGCTTCACCACAGAGTAGATCGACTTCGCTGGGCTAGGGAGTACAAAAGATTACAGCTCAGACAATGGCGAAGCGTTGTGTTTATTGGCCGAGAAGCTGCTAATCCTTGACAATCAAGATGGAAGACAAAGGGTGCGTCTCCGAACTCCAGGATGACTGTATTCAGGAATCGACTCAAGGTGGTGGCGTCTTAGTGATGGTAGGGACGGTATTCATGAGAGAAAAACATTCACGGCGGGTGCCAGATGGAAACATGAAGGCCGTTTTCGTGTACCTGACATTTCTGAAAAAATCACTGTCTACCACATGCAAGAAGGGTTGTGTAAACAATGTTTGGCTGCAAGACGACAAAGTCACGCCGCACAGGGCCCGCCTTCGCTATAGTGAGACAATTTCATGAGGCAGAAGAGGTGGAGCAGATACCAATAACCGCCTGCACCCTTGCTCCCTGATTGAACCCATCAAGCATGCTGGGATTTGCATTAGGCCGAGCCATAAATTACAGGGACATTCCTCAAACACTACATGAATTAACTCAGCCTCTGACAGATGAGTAGACGTTCTGCTCATTGACATCATTAACAAACTTGTGGACAGTATGCCGCGACGTTTTGAACGCAACTGATTCATGCCGGGGGTGGCCATTATACTCGATTGTTAGTGTTGATTGGACTTTAAAACAGTACCATTGAACATGTCGAGCATGAATCACCCAAAAATGTGAATGTAAAAATGCTGATTGTGAAACAACGTACCAAAATCCTTAAATCTGAACTTGTTCAAATACCCCCTTTTCCTTTTCAGGCTAAGGAACACAGTTCGTAAAGGGGTAATTGGGACTGAGTTCATGGTGATATATTCGGAAGGAGAAGAAAGAGACTGATCATTCAAGAAGTATGGCGAGTATACACCCTAGATATCACACTGTAAGTGTAATTCCATAAATAAAAGGAGTGGGGTTTAAAAATATTTTTATTCCAACTTTATGAGCAACAGTGGTATTTCATCAATGCGAGGGGAAAAATGAAATTACTTAGTGCTTTACTATTTGTGCAATCTCTTCACAGAGTTTTCTTGAAAAATATCTATACAATAGATTGGTTTTTTTATATGTATTGCAAAACAAAGATTGCTTTATATAAACACCCTGATGACGTAACTCCCACCCCTGAAATTGTCAGTTCAAACGATACATTGGATTATACATTACGGGATATAATTGGAAGCGGAGTTTAGATACGCCTTGGTTTATTTTGACACAAAGATGATCTTCAGGACTGATCAGAAAAAGGGAACGTCTAATCTTGAAACCGATCTTCCAATCAAAACAAAAATTATAATATAAAATCAGTGTTCATGTATACCCTTCGTATATATCGGCGTACGCGATGTGCCAATACGGGTCCACGTGGCCACGTGGTTAAACAAACCGGGTTATGCATGGCGTCCGTGACGAACGCCGAAAGTGGTCAAAAACTATTCGTCAACATCTGACCGGATCAACTGCTTTGTGCCGTATGAGTGAAATAAATTTATATGTAGTATTCGGTTGGTACGAAACATGACCACCATCAACTTTTTGTGTTTTTCCCTATTTATTTACCGAGTCCACAAGACAATTTAGAGAAATTCGTATCCTCACATAAATCTCCTCCTGTCACTTTAATTTATTTCTCTATTTTACTTGAGAAAAGATTCCTAGCAGGGAAGTATATTACACTGTTGCTCATTAAGTAGAAATATTTTCTTTTTCAGACCCAATCTTAAATCGTATTTCTATTCGAGCGCCTCAGTAATCATATTAAGTAGGTGAATGATTACATAATGAGTCCCCACTACCCAGGCGAAGTGAATCCATGCATTATTTTGAATTAAGTAACAATGCCTTTTCTGGGAGCTATAAACTGCCAGACGTCTGTTGTTTGTTCCTTTTCCCTGCTCCAAGCCGGTGTGCAAGGAGCCAAAAACTGACACAGAAGTTTCTTAGGCTATGCCTCGTTCAACGGCATTGTCAAAACGCCGAAGAGTACTTGCACTCTGACGGGAAGGGTACAAACAAGCCAGAGTCGCTGGTTTCCTAGGGCTATCGCAGAGTACGGTCTGTAAAATCCTCAGACATCATCGAGAGGTGGGTCATTTGAGGCCACGAAAATCTTCAGGAGGACCACGATTGACTACCAGACGAGATGATCGCCGACTGCTTAATCTGTGCCGTAGAGCCCAGAAAATGCTAACAAGTCGTCTTCCTCGTTTGTGGAGAAGACACCATGAAATCAACGTTTCCCTCCAAACTGTAAATCGGAGATTGCTTCAACATGGTTACCGAGCAAGACGAATGACCAAATGCCCATGCCCAACCGTTCACCACAGAGTAGATCGACTTCGCTGGGCTAGGGATAGGGAGCACAGAAGATTACAGCTCAGACACTGGCGAAGCGTTGTGTTTATTGGCGAGAGCTGCTACATCCTTGACCATCAAGATGGAAGACAAAGGGTTCGTCCTCCGAACCTCCGAGATGACTGTATTCAGGAATCGACTCAAGGTGGTAGCGGGTCAGTGATGGTATGGGCCGGTATTCATTATGGAAGAAAAACATCACTGGCGGTGCCAGATGGAAACATGAACGCCGTCGTGTACCTGGACATTCTGAAAAACCACTGTCTGCCACATGCAAGAAGGGTTTTTGTAAACAATTTTTGGCTGCAAGACGACAATGTCACGCCGCACAGGGCCGCTATAGTGAGACAATTTCTTGAGGCAGAGGGGGTGGAGCAGATACCATAGCCTGCTTGCTCGCCTGATTTGAACCCTATCAAGCATGCTGGGATGCCTTAGGCCGAGCCATCAATTACAGAGACATTCCTCAAACACTACATGAATTAACTCAGCCTCTGACAGATGAGTGGGACGCTTTGCTCATTGACATCATAAACAACCTTGTGGACAGTATGCCGCGACGTCTTGACGCACTGATTCATGCCGAGGGTGGCCATTATACTCGATGTTAGTGATTGATTGACATTTAAAACAGTACCATTGAACATTTCGATGCATGAAATCACCCAAAAATGTGATATGTAAAAATGACTGATGTGAACAACTTGTACAAAATCCTTAAATCTGCTGTTCAAATACCCCCTTTTCCTTTCAGGCTAAGGACACAGTTCGTAAAGGGTTAATTGTGGACTGAGTTCATGGTGATATATTCGGAAGAGACTGATCATTCAAGTAGTATGGCGATATACACCCTAGATATCCCACTGTAAGTGTAATTCCATAAAAAAGTGGTAAAAATATTTTATTCCAACTTTATGAGCAACAGTGTATTTCATCATGCGAGGGAAAAATGAAATTCCCTTAGTGCTCTTTACTGATTGTGCAATCTCTTTACAGAGTTTTCTTGAAAAGCTACTATAAATAGATTGGTTTTTTATCTGTATTGCAAAACAAAGATTGCTTTATATAAACACCCTAGAAACGTAACTCCCCACCCCTGAAATTTGTCAAGTTCAAACGATACATTGGATTATACATTATGGGATATATTGGAAGCGGCGTTTATTTACGTGTATTTTGACACAAAGATATCTTCAGGACTGATCCGAAAAAGGAACGTCCTAATTCTTGAACCGATCATTCCAATCAAACAAAAATTATAATAAATCAGTGTTCATGTATACCTCGTATATATCGGCGTACGCGATTGGCCAATACGGGTCACGTGGCCACGTGTAAACAACCGTTTATGCATGGCTGTCGTGACGAACGCCGAAAGTGGTCAAAAATCATGCAATTTCAGACTGAATTTGAAATGTAATGATTTAATTTTGTAAGTAAAAGTTAGTTAAAAGTACGGTATACATGAACGGGGCAAGCCCTCGGGCATAAACAAGCGTTCATACCCAAAATACTATGAATGAACCCCTAATTATTATATAAAATTCAGATCACTTGTGCACAAGGCTCATATGTTTGTTTTTAAACAGTTACAGAGTATTTCTGACTTTGG
>JAMKCH010083109.1:0-43759 GCA_023653785.1 Ophioderma brevispina
TACCAACAAACCTATAGGGAACTGCTAAGAATGGAAAACTCCTATAGTATGATTTTTTAGTCCGTGTCACTTCATTGAAAGTTTTTGGGGCGTGCCGACGATTCTATTCGTTCTTGAGCGTTGTATCTTTACCACTCAGTATAATAGAATTTCGATGTCACGATACCGATAAATTAAGGCCATAATTAATAATATTGGTTCCCTTTCTCACGAAGAATATATTGCAAAGCAAAATGCACTGAATAAATTCCAAACCACAAAACGTGAACAAACTCCTGAAGCATTCAACATAAGAAAATGATACCAATAGAGTAATTTATTACTCACCAAAGTCATTTTAACGTCATAAGTGAAGTTACTAAGAAAATCGTTAACACGTTTGCATTTATCATCTTGTTCCAGAAAATAAGCTTGGTCCAATAATTATTTAAGTAGTTTAGAGTTTTTGGTCACTCAAAACAATCTACAATATTTTATGCGGCCTAATCCTCCTCTTCACCCAGCCTCGAGGTTCATGACACTTCTCCGCTCTTTGATTGACGCCAAACAAAGGCATCGATAGAGTGTCTCACACATTACGACAATCTATTCAATTTAATCTGTTATGAAGCCTTACATATTCGATACAAACATTTCATGTAAAATGGATTAAAGCATTTCATATTCGTGTTGAACAAAGTTGAGGATTTCAGCTGTTAGTTTTTTAATCTCCAACCATCCCCACCATGAATTCTGAACCATCGACAATATCCGTTTACTGACCTACTAAAATCAGACTATAGCATCATTATGCTTATTTTATGGCACGCTCCACGTATCAAATCATGGCGAGTGTTCCCGCGCAATGCGAGTTTCACCGCTGTCTGGACGAGTTTTCCTCGCCATAGTCGAGTGTGCACTTATTAATGTCGAGTTTATACAGCGCTATCTGTCCAGTTTGGCCCTCTATCCATCGAGTTTTGCTCTCTATTGGGAGTTTTGTGACATAAATCAGTCCATTTTTAACGCTCCACTATCATCATGGCGAGTTTTTTCCGCGCATGTCGAGTGTCCCGCGCTGTGTATCGGTTTCCTCGCCATAATGTCGAGTGTGCAGCGGGATATGTCGAGTTTACAGCGCTATCTGTCAGTGTGCCGTCTATCAGCGAGTTTTGCTCTCTATAGGGTTTGAGGTTGGACATAAATCATGTCCATTTTCCTCATGTCCAGAAAAAAATCATGCCGCGTTTCAAACTCTCGACTGATTTTTTTCTCAACATGAGGACACGCGACATATTTTTTGGTTTAATGTGTAAAAAAAAATCATGTCGCGTTGGCATGGTGAGAAAACATCATGGCAGTTTGCCATGTTGATAAAAAATCATGTCGAGTTGCACATGTTGAGAAAAAATCATGTCCAGTTTGCACATGTTGAAAAAAATCCATGTCCAGTTTTTTTAAAACTTGGCATGATTTAGTCGTGGACATATTTATTCCCTGGACATGATTTATGAAAACTGGCAACATAGAGTTTCAACTGGAAGGCAGCGCTGTAACCTCGACATATAGGGGGGTAAACACGATATACACGCGCATGAAACTCGACATGCGAGGGCCGAAACTCGCCATGTTTGATACGTGGAGCGTGCCATATTAGTTTCTATGCTTCCAGGTCGCGTAGCAATGTCTGTTGAATACAAGAAATGACTTCATCAAGTAAGGCCTTTCCAGGTCTACCCTCCCACCACCAATTGTCTGCGTTCGGAGCTGAAACGGAATATGCAATATTTATTTGGTGATTAAACAGATGGAGTGTTCAGACGGCGGAAATAAGGTTTGCGAAATTGTGCAGTAGCTCGTGTACGGTGAACAGATTAGCGCCCGCATTTATCGCGTGGCGTAAGCGGCCCTACTGGTTTGGTTTTGGTATGTGTTGTTTTAATTTATAGCGGAGGGAGAGGAAGGTTAGTATCAAATAATGTAAACATGAATAGCCCATCTTATGCAGCCCTAAAGGATTATATTCAGGGAATAGTGGTCCTTCGGTGATATTCGAATAGAAGTGGCCCTTTCGGTGATATCGAAATATCTCGGACCTTTGCAGTAGCGGATTCAATGTACTTTTCTAAAAAAATGGAGCTGCCTCATAAGTTCTTTAATGTACATAATGGGCTAAAATGGGGTATTAAGAAAAAAAATGAGACACATAATCTAAAGGATTAAAATCAATCGTTTATTGCTACCGCTCATTGCCGACGGTAAACAATTTTAATCGATTAAAATACAGGCTGATTCAAAAAAAAAAAAAAATAACTAAAAAGTACGAACAAATTGCTCGAATTGTCAGAGACAAAACCCGTTGCTGTATTCAAACAGTTTCTTCCCGTAGTACATCAACTGTTTTAGCTGCTCTCATAGAAAAATTACAGCTTCAAATGACTCACGCGTTCGAAAGTTACAGTTTGAGAAATTAAGGTATCCGACAAGGAAAATCGAAACAAGCGACAAGCTCTTAACCTGTTTATTTTCAACATGGGCTGTTTACATTCTGTCCAATATCACACATGTTTTGAATAATAATCCAGATAAGATTGTTTATGGGAAGGCATGCGATATCGAAGGTATAATGAAAGCGATTATTGCACTTACTCAGCACACACATTGAAACAATTCCCATTCTTTCCAACTGCTTGAAAATTTTCCACGCAGTAAAACTTTATATTTACAAGAGGGCAGATTACAAGCATAAGATATTCCACATAAAAATGTTCTTGTTACAAAATAAACCACATTCGGAACACAGACCATTCCAGCTTATTATTTTAATGCGTACGCAAAAAAAATCAGTTATTTAATCATTTTGAGCACTCGCGCTGTATTTCGTAATGGAGTGTTTTTCATAAGATGTCGGTGTGATGTTTCGGTTACCTTTACGAAAATAAGTGGTAGCCTTTGAATGGTGTGTTGATCGGTTTCAAAATTTGAAAATCTTCAAAAGCTGGATTAAAACATGGTAATATAAAACAGTAATTTAAATAACTCCAGGGCAACTCACTACTCAGCGATCACACAGAAATCACCGAATGTCCTATTTTTATTACAAAATTGAAGTTCGAATGTAAATAAGTGTTTCCTTTGCATAAATTTTGTTGCAATAAATGGAATATTGCAAATTGAATGCCCACATAAGAAACTCCTCTTGGCCTTAAAATACTAATAATAATTCAAGGAATGTGTGGGCGCAGGGTGAAATGGAGTACATACTTTTTTCTAATCGTCATTGTTTTGTTATGAGGACCTTAGCCAATAACTTCTGGAGGGTGGTGCAAAATTTCGTGCAGTGGCATTTTCTAGATATCCAAATGGCGGCTGCACTCTCAAGTGCATCAAATAGCCATAATTTGTATGCTCTATGTCCAGGCTGTAAGCACGATGAAATCTACTGGACGGGTTTTTATAGGATTTGCTCACAACAAAACCAATATGGCCACCCGAAGTGCAATATGATCCGAAACCATTCAATTGACCATAACTCATCAAGTATTTGTAATAGAGGGATAATTCTGGGCTCTATACCCAGTAGGAACTTATATCTGACATTTCGACATGCTTACCAATCATGATGGCATCCAAGATGACTGCCTCTAAGATATTTAAAACTGTCAAATTGTCATATATTCAATATATATTGGCCGTCATTTTGAATTTTAAGCATGTGGTCAAAACAGAAATACCAGATACGAGTTTGTAATGTTCAAAGACATACATCTCATACTTTAATTTAAACTCTAATAATCAGTGTAGATGCTATAACTAAATAAAATAACAGATGTGTCGTAATTTATAGGTTTTAAAGAAGGTAAATAGACAGCCATATTGGCCCCAATCTTAATATTTTTGTATGTTAACGAAACAAAAATGCCAGATAAGGATGTCAAGTGGTCAAATACTTATCCCACACCTTAATTTACACCTTCACAACAATAATTAGTTGATGTATCTACATATAATACAGATTTTAAATATCTCTAAAGGAGGCTATATTGGTTGCCATCTTGAATTGAAAAAAAAACGATTACAGGGAAATGCCAAATAAGAGTTTCTAGTGATCAAATCCATATATCTCATCAGTGTAAAGCACAAATCATACATGCTACGTGAATAAAAAAAAAATTGTGCAATGATTGCAGATGATCTTGACCTTGATAAAATCAATGAATCATAGCTTTGCTTTGCATAATACTTGCTTTGATTTAGGCTCAAAACGTATTCCATGCGTCCTATTCTCTGAATCACCTACAGAGTGATCCTGGTCCACCGGAACTGGAAGCACTCACTCAAGGTCACGGGATTGCTAGGAAACGGTCAAACCTAGGTCTGTTGCCCGTTGTCTCTCGGATCCTCGCTACTACTGGTCTTTACTCGTCGGGCATACCTTGAAAAACCCAGGGAAAGTTTCTAGCTATATCCCTTACGTCCCTAAAGGAAAATGACTACCAAACTGACGATCACCGCAAAAAAAGAGAGGTAGCGTTATTTTTGTTGTTAGATCTAGGGGTAATTCCCTCTAAAAACAAAACAGGGGTGCGCCCCGTGATTTTTGAAAAGTGGCAAGAAATAGCATTTAGGGATATATAAGATCGCTTTTTCTAGAATGCTTCTGAGCATGTAAATACAATCATTATCCAAGAATAGCAGTTATAGGGGGAATTCATTTTTCTCTTGAATGATGTGAAATAAACGACTTTCTCTGCTGGGAATTATTGGTGTGTCCTGGTGTAAGATATCATGAGTTAGACTAGAGTAACGTAAAGACTCTTTTACGGATAAAGCGTACAATCCTTATAATCATTTGATCCTCTTATAGAAGTTTTCATGCTAGGCTAATTCAATGATGTCTTACATGAAGGTGATGAACCGAAATTATTGTCTCAAAAGAATACAGAAATAAAATATAAATGTGACATCACTCACTTCATCACAAGGGTTCTGCTCTTATGTATCAGCATATTGAAATGTCAGAATGCAAGGGGGTAAGTCATCTTATACTCAAATTTAGCTGTCCTGCTAATTATCAGTTCAGTTCGTTATTTCACCATAAAAAATGGAAATAAAGTTCATAAATTATCAACGGTAGGCTGACCAAATCAGAGCAGGGCCCGAAATATATTGGCCACCTCATAAAACATTACTATAATTATGATTGTTTCTATCACAAAGGCATAATTACATTTACTTGTACATTGCCTCTTATTTCAAATTGAGTAGAAATATCTATATAATACCAATAGATAGATTGCAGAGTTTAATCTGTGATTTCGTTTGTTAAAGGGCCATGGTCCGCTCGCTAATAGTCTCGTACCCAGAACCCAAGAATTTACCGGAAGTGGTAAAACATTTGGTATCTAATGAAAGGTACTATTTTTCTCCTTTACCCTGTGAAATCTTAGGGATAAATGATGTTTTGTTTGGATGTTATGAGCGAAAATGTGCCCCATTTTGGTCGACCAAATGGAGATTACAAAATCACGAGTTTAGCTCTCAAATCAAAACAGGTGGAAATGAAATATCGGCGCGAAACTTTATAGATGGGATTTTGGAGTGAAGGCCATTCTATCAAGATGAAAATTGTATGTATTTAAATCGGGTCATCCCCCTTATTTGTAGGAGAAATACCTGTCTGAGCACATTGACTGAAGGGCAATGAGCCAAGGTACCCGTTGACTGCTTTGAATGCCAATGATGCTGCAGAATTACTACTCTGTGAAGCTTCTTTCAGCTGTGATATTAGTGGTGGGCGGGCTGAAAAAAATGGAAATTTATCATAAATTCATGATGAAAGCGTTCGGATATTGTTAAACATAAGGAAATTTAAACAGAAGGATCGTACTATGCTTACCAGTATAGCACGGTATAAAATATTGGTAGTCTTCTTCTTGCGTATGAGGCAGCAGCTAAATGTATTGATGTTGATGGGGCCAGCTCACTGCTGATTGGTTGGGGTTTGAGAAGTCTATATCCACCGGCGGACGAAAGTTAGTGCACTCACTGAGAGTGTGATCCGCAGTCTGTGATGGAGAGCCATAGTGGCAGGCTGGAGATGGTCGCAGCCCCGATCGGTACATATAGACTGTCCCAATAAAAACTATACAATCAAACTTAAAATTATAAAAAATATTAACTGTGTATTTTTGCCAGATATTTTGACTTTATTTGTTAGGCAAGATCCTAAGCTAAATCCTCACTTTTATTCCATCCAATTTGATGGACCTAAGCGGAGATATTGTCAGTTGAACACGAAGGACAAAATACCACTTGGGCCAGTTTCACCTCAAGGTTCAAGAAACTACAGTGTGAGTCAATAAAAACCCTACATTCAGAATAAAAAATAATTAAAATAGTTAAGAATTATTTTTGCTCAAGTGTTTGCTTTGTTATAAAGAGGGATAAACAGGCTTTCAGAAAACGTTCATTTGGTGTCATTTTGGACTTTGGCGGAAGAAGTTATGCCTATTTTGCTGAGAGACGTAATAATCCTGTTTGGCCGATTTTGAGCCAAACAAAGATGCATCGTTTACATAGAGTAACATGGTCTTCAGTAGTGATTTGAGTAAAAACACTTAACACCAAAGTATTGTTAAACACTAGAAGGTGGGAGAGTAATTGAAGGATTATAAAAATAACATCCCGGAGATATCAAAAGAAAATGCTGAGTAAAAAATGTTCAATTTCCCAAATAAAAAGTCAAGATAGCTGGTGTAAGACCACAGTTTGGGAGCCAAAGTGAAACCATAGAAGGTTTTGTATTCCGCTTGAAAAACAGTGCGATATTTATTTTTAAGTTTTAATTCCAATTTATTTACAGAAAACTTCAGCTTTAGTTCTTCTCGCAATTTAAGGACGCTAAGTATACTATATTTGTGCAAATTATTTACCTTAGAGATGTAAAACAAAAATCTCTGAGCAGTTTCATTATGTTCATGAACTGAGACATTGCTATGGAGTGATTTTCAATAACTGACTCTTTATGATTGAACAATGGTAAATTAATTTGATGAAGATATTTTACTTATAATTATGTTACCCAATAGACCGTTTTATTCAAACTGATATGTTTTTGTTGAGAAGAAATCGATACCATATGAAATTGCATGTGTGAATTGCCTTTGCTATAATATGTTATGGTATACGTCGGTGTCAGTCTCTCCGCATTAAATGGCTAAAATCGGCCAAACAGAATTTTTAGGTCTCTCCGCAAAATTGACATAGTTTCTGAACCCAAAGTCCGAGGTATAAGGCGTGTAGCATCATTGTAGGATTAAACCCTTTTCCAACAAAAGAATATTGTACAGATCAGAGTGAATGTATTATCATGCATTGAACTATTCAATATATTATTTTTCAGTGAAAGCACCAGAAATTATTATGTTGTGGGTGAAATGAGGGACTCCCTCTCATGGGGACAATAATCAGGAAATTCATGGAAATTTAAGGAATTTGACTGCTGAAACTAATGGCTTTAAAGTAACAGTCTACAACTCTGTTGAGGGACAAATGTGTAGACAACGCTCAATTTACCCTTCCCCTATTCCCCATTGCCTCCAAGATGTCAGGGAGGAATATGATGAAGAAAGCAGGGTTCAACAAAGAGCAATAAAGGAAAGGATGGTTGTGTTCAAAGGTCTCAGTTTACTTACAAGGGTGTTTTTATGGTTTACCTTCTGCTGAAACCTGAAGTAAAGCTGAGACAATAAGACTGTTTGGAATTGAATTTCCCAATGCTACATGTATTTATTAGCAATTGCGACATTAGAAAGTTATAAATTATGTTATATCACTGTCAAGAAGTAGCAGTACTTTATACCTACTTTTTATTTTAATTTCAATAAAGAATGTCTTGAAGGTGATTTTCAATGGCAAACGTGTAATATTAGGATAGCCGAAACTGGCCCAACAGGTTTTTCAAGAGTCGCAGATAATTAGCCATAACTCCTGAACCTGACCCCCCAAATTACACCAACTAAAAATC
Source organism: Ophioderma brevispina (assembly GCA_023653785.1). Classification (NCBI taxonomy): domain Eukaryota; kingdom Metazoa; phylum Echinodermata; class Ophiuroidea; order Amphilepidida; family Ophiodermatidae; genus Ophioderma; species Ophioderma brevispina. The sequence goes on from JAMKCH010083109.1 coordinate 8,009, forward strand.
CCATGAAAGCTGGAACACTCCTAAAAAGAATCCGTAAAACTCCAATTGAGATGAACTTAAATTTTTGGCCAAAAAAAGTTAATCTTTTTGTTTGGACAGTCTATATTGCTGTTGAAACGAATTCTGTTCAAGGCGACCCATCCCTTACGTGGAAGGTTGCTACTAGGTGGGAGTTCTGTCATGGGTGTGCTAGTGAACTGGCTTGGTCTTGGAGTATCTAGCAAGACAGTGTTCCATGTATGTAGGATGTTGAATGGAGAGCTGGAGAGTTTAGCAGCATATGCCAACAGAAAGGTCGACGAAAGCGCAGTCTCTGTCTGCCGAGCTGGTGTGATTCGTTGACGACAGTATTATGCAGCAGGTCCTTTTTGTCAAACAGAGCCTTGTTCACCAGCTTATGAGTGTGATGTTCTCTCCGAAGCATTGCAGATGCAATGCCTGAAAGCACTGGTAGAAACTCAGATGGAGTGGGACGTAGGCATCAGTAATGGTTCTCAAGATCTCGTTGAGTACTGTGTCTAGGTTCTTTGTTCAGTTCCGAAATTTTATTTATCGGTATACCGAGGCCACCGGCCTTACAATACAAGGCAAGACTTCCATATGTACACTGTTAAAAATGTCCGTAAATTAAGAAAACAGATTTTCCGTAAATTTACGGAAAATCTGTTTTAGAAAACAATAAGAATAAAAAACAAAAAACATAAAAAAATGTTAATTTACGGAAATATTTCAAAAAATTCTGGCAGCAATATTTCCGGAATTACGGAAAAATTCTGTTAAAATACACATTTTTTTCCGTAATATGAGACAAATTTCTGTAAAATTACTGTCAAAGTTCCGTTAATTGACAGAAATTTCTGTAAATTTACCATAAAAATGACTGGAAATACTGCTGCCAGAAATTTCCGTAAATTTACGGAAATATTTTTAACAGTGTACCCCCTCTCATATATTTACATGCAACATAAAATGTTATTATTTTAGCTGTTTATTCCGTTTTTGATCAAACAAGGCAAAAATTAAAATAAATTTTGTATCATGTAAATATATACGAGGGGGGGGGTACATATGGAAGTCTTTCCCAATACAATGTTAACATAATATTACAATCAGTCACTAGGAGTCAATATGCGAGTTCTTTTCTTGCAAGCATGCAAGAAAAAAATTATACAGACTTGACGGAGTTTATATCACTTGATTTTAACAAAGATAAAAAATAATCTAAGGTGCGTGCAGAAAACGAGTACGTTCATTCCCGTATAATAGGCAAATCAGTAGAAAATGGAATACATCTTCAATGTCACTAGTGTTACAGAGTTTACAATACGATTTGATCTGGGAATATTATACCACCTCCCGCGCTCGTTTTCGATGCCCAATATACCCATTCTTAACTTGGTAAAAAGTATTCTTTGGGTACGAGATTGTATGATGTCAAGATAATCTTCAGCGCAAAGATCTAGTTTAATTTGGCTTTGTATGAGAACTGTTGCACAATGCTGAGTAGTGTGGATGCGCTAGCACCCTAGCAAGATCCATCAATGCGACACAGGAGGTTATTCCTCGAGATGCTGCCGATTAGTAAGCTGCCGGCCAAGCTTCACTCCCAGGTAGGTTGATGTAGGATTGTATTGCAGAGGCGCTCCATTGAGATTATAATTATGGTCCTTCAGATTAAAAAAGTATAGCTTGCTATATCTACAAGCTATTGTGTTTGTACGACAGGTCAAAAACTGTTCAAGGTTATCATGTGGAAAATAATATTGATCCGCTTTGTTTCATATTGGTTTTAAATTGTTTGTATGGGCCATGTTACAACAGGAAATACATTTACTTTATGTTAATCAGTCCAACTGTATTTAGTAGAGGTCTTCTTCTTATCGTGTCCAAAACACTGTGGTTCTCAAATATGATCCAGCCAGAGATGAGTACAACGTCTGGCTGCTTCACTGAATTCCGCAAGGTCCTTATTTGTGCATTGTTGCTCCAGCAGTGGGCAGACCAAGAGATGTTCCATTGTCTGTGGTGCTGTTCCACAACCACAGGTAATATCCTGATCTGCTTCCAGATAGCCCCACTTCTGCAAGGAAACCTTAGATCGGCCAGTAGAGGTTAGAGTGCTGATCACTTATAGACCCTGTGGACCCTATCAATATTTACCGCCATACTATAAATACTCCAAATGTCAAACAAAATACAAAAGATTTGACATTTATCAAACAGCATTACGGACTTGAAGGCCCGTTTGAGAAGAATCTGTGCATTCTAATTTTTTTTACCCCCATGATGACTTTGAACCATTTTAAGGCCACTATGCTAAAAGTTATTGTGCTAGATAAAGCAAACTAAACCTTTTTTAATCCCTAAGACCAGATGAACATGTCTACAGCACAGTGTATGATGCCCTCACTTCAGCCAACAAAGAAATTGCACTGGTGACGTTACCTAGAAGAAAGAGGAAGACTGCTGCCTTTGACTCAAATGACAAATTCAGCAAAGCCAGAGAAAAACTGAAATCTGCAGCCAAAAAGCACCGTGCTAAATCCACCAGAAGCTCCAAGCAGAACCTTGATGCCGCTAAAGCTGCGCTTGATGATGCTTACACCGTGGTGCTTGAGGAGCATGTTAAATTCAAAGCTGAAGCACTTGATAACCTACATCTTGAAAACAAGCATGCTGCTGCCTGAGAGGCACTGAGGGATCTGACTGATAAGAAGGCTACCCAACCTATTAGAAGCAAATGTGAAACAACGGATGGAGAGCGCCTTGACACATGGTTTCAGCATTTTATTTCTCTACTTGGCAAGCCAGTTTAGAAAAACACTACCCTTGATGAACCTTTCCTCAATCACTAGATAGCAGACACCCTTCCCATCCAGACTGGACCTTCCACTATAGAGGAGCTTCAAATCTGTCTGAAGAAACTGAACAACACCAAGACGCCTGGTCCCGACAACATTCCTGTAGTAATCTGGAAGAGTCCACTAGTCCATGATCAGCTGTTAGAATTTTGTAACAACATCTACATCTGCATCTGCATTGTTCATTACTCCTCTACCAAAGAAAGGTGACCTCCAACAACTCCAAAACTATAGAGAAATTATACTGTCACCACAGGCCCCAAAGATCTACAAATCAATGCTGCTCAACAGAATCACTTCTCACATAGATCCCATTCTCAGACGGAACCAGAATGGTTTTCGCAAAGGCAGATCAACACTGCCTCAGATATTTGTCCTCAGAAGGATGATAGAGGAGTTGAGAATTTCCAAGAGAAAAGCTTCAATTGTGTTTGTAGACTTCTTAAGGCTTTTGACAGTGTCAACAGGGATGTAATACTGTATATTCTTACCAACTATGGCATCCCAGACGACACTGTCAAAGCAATTGCCATCATGTATGATAACCCATCTCTTGTGTACAATGCACAGACAAGGACCTTGCGGAATTCATATTTGCTAGATCATATTTGAGAACCATTGTGTTTGGATACGATAAGAAGAAGAATCATAATAACGATAATGCTGGTACTAATTATTATTATTATTATCATTGCTATCATTATAATAATCGCTAAATCTAAGCTAGGGCGAAAGTTTATTTTGTTATTCATTCATTACTACGTTAGGGCGAAATATTGCTTCCCCCCTAATGTATTCCTTTGTATTGCGGTATTCCGTTTTGTTACCACAGGTGTTGCAGGAGATGTAGTCCCTCGGGATCAGTCCGGGAACAATGGTGAACAATAGGGCAATCGATTCATTTGACTCTTCACGCAACATTAGGTTCATGCTTATTCCGTTGTCGTCTATGGAGCCCGGACTATGGTACCTGCCGGACATTGATTACTTCTACACCGGTTTCGTTGAATTACTATACGTTCCCGTATTGGAGACTGCAACTCTCAGGCATATCTGGTAGCTGTATTATCATCATATGGCCTCCGTCAGTCGCAATCGACTATTGATAAGCGCCCACATTGAGTCACGTTAGGTGAAACAAGCGACGTCCCGTGCTGAAGACGGCCATCTAGAGTGGCAGTCTCTGCCACAGTGCTACATATATAGGATGTCACAGCTTGACAATCCAAGATCTGTGCAGCTTCTTTTACTCCGCTGCTTCTCAAACTGGCTGTCTGATCTGTTTCTCCAAGCTCAAGGTTTTGCTTCACCTTTCTCCGCCAAGGTAACGATTGTCGCAAGTTTCTTCTCTTCTCCCATCACACCAATGGTCGATTTTCAGGGTACACATATCACGCTTACAGATATCCTTGTAGCGGAGCATGGGTCGAACCACTTCCTCTTGCCATATGTAAGCTCAGCATCTGATATCGTTCGTATACGCCCTCCTCCAGTCGACGGACCCTGGCCCAGCCCTCGGAGTCTGCGTTGTCCTAAGAAATGTATATAGTGGGAGTCCAATCGAGTCAAGGAGCTCTGTTTTGCACCATGTCCTTCCAAGTGACACCAAGAATGCGTCCTAAATACAGCGCAGATGGAAGCTGTTGAGATTCTTCTCATGCCTAGCGTTGTAGTCCCTGTCCTCACTGCCATACAGTATGTGCTATTATGCATGCTTTGTAAACTGCCCTTTGCCTTAATGGACAGCTTCGGAGTTTTCCACACACGTCGTTGTAAGGCCGGGCAGAGTAGCTGCCGCTTTACCCATCGTTTGCCGATTTCTGCATCGAGAGACAGACTGTCACTGATGGTGGACCTAGGTAGGTGAATTCCTGAAACAACCTCAAGTGTGTAATTGTCGATTGTGATGACAGGTGGGTTCTTTGAGGATCTTGGGCAAGGACATTATTCTTCTTCAAACTGATGACAAGTCCTAAGTCCTTACAAGCCTGTGAGAAGCTGATCTATGACTTCCTGCTTGGAAATGTAAAGTAATGGCAGCATCATCACAGCAAACAACATGTCACTAATCACTTCCATGACGTACCTTTGTCTTAGCTCTAAGGCTTGCAGGATTGAAGACCGACCATCATACCTGGTGTGCATGTGATGCCTTCGTGGCTTTACCGAATGCTAGCTTCAGAGTACGGAAAGAATCCCAAAGAGAGTTGGGGCCAAAACACATCTTTGCTTAACACCACTGTCGAATGTCAACGCTCTGAAGGCTGCCGTCAAACGTACCGTGCTTTCATGTCAGTTTGAAAAAGATCTGATGAAATGCTCAGAACCTTGGTGGACAGCAGCAATCTTTTGGAGGATTTGGAACAGTCCATTCCTGCTAAACCATTCAACGGCTTTGGTCAGGTCTATGACAGCAATGTAGAGTGGCTCTGTTGTTCTCTGCGCACTTCTCCTGTAGTTTTTGGCGTATGGAGAAAATCATATCGATCGTATATCTGCCATCCGAAATCCGCACTGAGACGCAATGATACACCCTTTCAGCCAGGACTTGAAGACGCATCAACGCACCACGGGCAAAAGCTTTGCCGACAATACTAAGTGAGGGAAATACCCTGTAATTGTTGCAATACTTTCTTCACCTTTGTTCTTGTAGTGGGTGATGATCTTTGAGTCGCTCATGTCCTGTGGTACATCTCCTTCCTCCCAGCATTGACAAAGAACTACATGTATTGGGTGAACAAGAGCTTTTTGCAGCATTTGATCAGTCTGGGGTATTCCCTCATTCCCCGGGGCTTTTTCGGATGATAGACTATCGATGGCCATTCAAGTTCCTCCACTGTAGGTCCAGCCATCTAGGTGCCGCCTTGGTAGGAAGACTCTTGATCGTGTCAAGGGCTGAGGTTGTGACAGATCCTTTTCCGTAGAGTGAGCTCGAAAAGTGTTCACACCCCAGTGCTTCATCTGCTTACTTCCTGTCTGTGATGACTTTCATCACTGATGACTTGAGGGGCGCTGTTTTGCACTGAGATGCCCGACAGCCATTGGTGGACATGTGTATCGCCATACTCCGTTTTGGTTGGCAACTGGACCAAAATGCTGATCCCTTTCCTTTATATCCTTATAGGTTAGGCTCGTGATTAGCCCATTAGATACCTATATTGGCTTGCTGAACATACCAGCATTAAAGGGCTGGAAAGAACACCAGGGTTCAACTGCCAGTGTGTTCCAGACTGTATAGTATCTGCTGCCTTGTAGACGCACCTGATTGCAGGAAAGGCTTGGGGAGACAACTCTGAGGATAAATCCGGATTTGGAGTCCCGTAGGAGCGACCTGAACTGCTCTACTCAGCACCAGTTCGGCAACTCCTGCGACGCTTCTGGCAACCAACTGTATCGTTTCTTCTCGACCGTTCCTTGTGGATTTTTTTCCTTCAGCTGGAGAGGGGGATTCATGTGCATGGGAAACATACGGATCTCCATAGCAATTGCCCAGGCTTTGCGCCTGGAGTAGGACACTCCAGCTTCGCTTCATAGCGGTAGCACCACACGGGAAGCAGCAGTTACCGGTTTTAAGCTATTTTGCTTTGATTGGCGTAAAGCAGAGCGCCAGGGGCTACTTTCGCCGACGGCCGGGAGAGCTCAATCGCCTCTCACTGGACAGCTACCGCCCCGCCTTAAGCTGGGGCAGCCCTCACAGACCAATTTGGGTGCTGTCCCGCCACAGTTATCCTCATAGGGGGCATGGGGATAGTGGAGACATTCAAGAAAAGCTGACTTGCAACCTAACGCACCTGGCAATCAAGATACGAAACCCCAGAAGACACTCCCCTCAAGGCTGGTGTGGAATGTGTACCATGACACCTGGTTTAAGTGACAATCTCAAGATATCAATGATATTCGCAAGACAGCCATCATTAATAATGGGCTCCTAAGACTTCAAGTCGAACATAGCCACCTTACAAGAAACACGTCTTGCAGATTCGGGTACACTCCAGGAAAGGACTACACATTCTTTTGGTAAGGGAAATCAGCAGAAGATCCTCGTGAATTTGGCGTTAGTTTTGCAGTTAGTAACTCCTTACTGAGGTCAGTGGAGCCTGGTAACGGTTGATCAAACGCCTTCTGACACTTCGCTTTTTCACACCACGATGGCCCAGTCTCCCTCATCAGTGTTTATGCTCTCCAACCCTTACTCCACTTCTGAACCAAGGATGAATTCTTATGACAACCTGGAGCCGTAATCAAGGGTATCACCCAAGTGATGAACACCTTCTCCTGGGTGATTTAAATGCGAGAGTGGGTTCTGACCCCGAGTCCTGGCCATCTTGTCTCGGACACTTTGGTGTCGGTACGACCATGACCATGGACAACGTTCTTCCTTGAACTGTTGGCTCCTACTATAACCTGTGGTGACCAACACCTTTTTTCAAGACCAAACCTCATCACAAAGTATCCTGGCGTCACCCACGCTCCAAGCCTTGGCATCAACTTGACCTGATCCATCAAAGGGCGATATTTAATCAATGCCATCAACTACTAGTTTACCATAGTGCAGAATGTGAATAAGATCATGCCTTGGTTTTTTCTTGCCCTAAGATTCGACTGCGACCAAAGAGGATGCACCGCTCTAACAGCTGGTAAACACGCCATCAATTACCATTCACGATTGCAGCAAGCGGACAGGAGTTGAGCAATTAGCTGTTTCCATCAATGCATCCATGGGCTTTGGCTGGTCAATCAAGGTGATATGCTACAGAAAAAAGGGGACTCCTATTCGTGAGACAATTCCATAGCGCAGCCGTCTGTATCTTTGGAAGGAAAAATCCAAGGCCCGAACACCGATGGTGTGAGCCAAGTCAGGGCTTACGAACTCAAGTCAGGGAAGCCCAAAGAGCAGGTTCAGGGGAAGTAAGTATAAGAGTTCACTTCCACAAACACACCTGAGGAGTGATTCAGCCGCTTAGAAGTAAAGTTCAGCGGAAGGCAGGGCAGTGTGGCAATGAATACTGGCTGGAGCTGAGTGAAGAAATACCAAACGCTTCGCAACGGGCAACATCAGAGCTAGTATGATTGAATAAAGAAGGCTGTCGGGCATCTCATGAGTAGCTGATTATAGATTGCTTATATATAGAACTTGCTTAATTTGAATAATTAAGTTAGGATATGAGCGGTTTGAAACCAATTAATTTTTCCCGCAGCCTCACGAGGGCTGTCCAAAACTGGTGGTTCAGACCCATAGATCGAATAGCAACATCAACGAGTTTTATATCAGACACACCAGTTTCCTCATTATTTTGTTCTTCAGCCATCTTCCATCGTAATCTTTTTACATGGTTAAAATGGCCAGTAAAACAGTGATAATAATAATAATGTGTATTTTAACGCGCGATAGATCCACGTAAACGTTTGCTAACGGCGGCTGTGCGGCAGCCATGAAGGCGCTCAGCACATCAGAGAAAGAAACCATATACCAGAAAAACAGATTTATCCGAAGAAGCTCGATTTTAGAAGCAGGAGGAGGAAACCGGAGTACCGGAGAAAACCTGCTGTGGGAAGGAGTATGGATCGAGAAACGAAATTCACATAAAGCACAGAGAACGGTTGGCTGGCAATTATTTTGATAATTGGAACAGTGGTTGGAGGATGCTAATGAATGGGTGAAATAGTTTAGGGAGGTTTCATCTTAGAGGGGGTTTGAGTTTTGGTTGTTGTCTTGTCTTGTTGTGCCGAGTTGCAATTGGGTTATGTACTGGTTCAGGTGGAGAATGAGGTGGTGTATAGTGTGAGGGTTAAGATGTCTGGTGTCAGGAATATATCATGTCTGGGGTTGGTATCAGGTTAAATGTCAGACATTTGGTAACAGGTTTTGGGTGTCAGATGTTGGGTGTCAGATGAAGGGTGTAAAGTGTCAGGTATTGAGTGTTAAGTGTCAGATCTTGGGTGTCGGGTGACAGATTTTGGGTTTTGGATGTCAGGTGCCAGATGATATGTGCAGTGTGTAGGATGTCGCGTTGGGTGTCAAGTGTCGGGTGTGGTGTCAGGTTTCGGTTGTCAAATGCTGGGTGTCGGGTGTCAGCTGTCAGATTTTGGGTGTTGGGTGTCAGGTGGCTGGTGTCATGTTATGTATCAGGTGTTGAGTGTCAAATGTTGGGTGCCAAACTGGCGGTTGTCATGTTGGTGTGACGGGTATCATTTGGGTGTCAGGTGACGGGTGTCATGTTGGGTGTCAGGTGACGGGTGTCATGTTGGGTGTCAGGTGACGGGTGTCGTGTTGGGTGTCAGGTGACGGGTGTCATATTTGGGGTCAGGTGAAGGGTGTCATGTTGGGTGTCAGGTGACGGGTGTCATGTTGGGTGTCAGGTGACGGGTGTCATGTTGGGTGTCAGGTGACGGGTGTCATGTTGGGTGTCAGGTGACGGGTGTCATGCTGAGTGTCACGGGACAAGTGTCATGTTGAATGTCAGGGGTCGGGTGTCATGTTGCGGGTCAGGGGTCGGGTGTCAGATGTTAAGATTCAGATGTTGAGTGTAGGATGTCTGGTGTTGGGTGTTAAGTGCCTGGAGCCAGTTGTCTGGTGCCAAGACTCAAGTGTCTGGTGTCCTATGTCTTGTGTCTGGCTCCTAGTTTCTGGCTGTGCATATTTACATTCTTAAAATTAAATGTGTACAGCAATAATGATAAAATTGGATGGATTTTTTTTCTCACAATACTCCCAAGTAATTGGTCTCGCTGCGCGACTCTCACAATTTTTTTTAACAACCCATAGCTCGACCAATTACTTGGAGTGTTGTGCTCAAATCCGTCCAATTTTATATTAGAATTGGTTTTCAGGGTCGTATCCGGGTCTTCAAAAAAAAAGAGAGATAGAGAGAGAGAGAGAGAGAGAAGAAAAAAGTGGAAATTCAAAATACTATAAGGGAACCTAAAATGATCGACGTGATTTAGTCATGAATAATTAATAAGCGCAATATGGTCGATGGGAATTTTTCAATAGCTGGAAATGGGCTTTGCAAACCACCGACGCTGACTCATATGTGCATTGGATATGACAATCCTCAGAAGGATCTATAATGGTATAAATCTCCTTTTGTTTTTATATCACATTTGCATTTTATTTCAGGATTCGGTTTGACTATGCGAGTTCTTCCAATACAGTCATGAACCAGTGAAACATTTGCTTGTGGCGTGATGAAAGACCTTTTTATTTGTATGGCAAGACTCGCACGGTGTAAACATGCTGCAAACAATCGCTGCCGTGCTTAAGTTGCAGGGCTGCCACATCGACTGCTGAACACTTGAGTAACTAGCCAAAAGAGTCTTTTTCAAGACTACGAATATTTCTAAAGAGAACAACCGATCAACAAACTTATTCCAAGCAATGTCCCTCACACAAAACTACGTCTTGCTGTGATTGTTTTTGCCTTGGTTTTTTAAGTTAAAAATAAAGCAAAATACACCCGTGTCATTTTAAATCCCCAGTAATACTTGATTAATATAATATAAAAACAAAAAGGACGAAGAGGGTATTGTAGTGACACATTTTTCCAGAAAAAATTGTATTATTTTTCAGGAATGATCCAAATGATCTACAAATTCCTTCGTACAAAAGAAAATTGGTATTAATATTGCAAGTTGATTTAAAATCTGGGTAGTTAAACAGGAGGCCTTCTGAATTAAACAAATCATGTACAAATCTTATACCATCTTCGAATGTAGATGAATGTATCCAACCATTTTTTACGTGTTTTTATACGGTATGGACTATATTTTTTTACTCCCAATCCAGATCACTTTTGTTTTGTTTTCGTCTAAATTGCTACAGAAGGTTTTCTTGCTGTAACTAGCAGTAAAAGATCTCCCGAACAACATATCAAAAAGGTAGAAAAAGGGAAGTCTGGCAAGACATGCTAATTTGCATTTATCTTTCGTGGACGTATACGCCCATATTTCGACAAAGTATGATTTTTCAGACGGGATGGGGAGATCTTCATTTAGCAAATTATTATCAGAGAGTATTTATTCAAACACATTGGGTCAACTATTGCCGGGGGCACTCCCTATTCGAAGTGATGGTATATGTGCCTCGGCCAGGTGAAAAATAGGGTCCTTTCAGATATAATGTACCCAAAAATACGGGGTCATTCGGTACACAAGGTGAATAAGAAAGGGTCATCCAGTATAAACTTTAAGAAGGGGCCAATGATGTTAAAACCTGAAGTAAAAATAGGAAGTGCCTCTTTTCCAGAGTTCAAATTGCCATGAAATTATAAAATTCTTAAAAACGTGCACGAAGACTGCGAAAAATTTTGAATTTGGGTGTTCAAATTCTTTTAAAAAGTGGATAATTTTATGCTAACTTGTGATAAAAGTGGATAGCAGGAAAGAAGAAAATGGGGGTCATTGAGTATGTGAACATTTTATAATTTGATAATAACTTGGTAATAGGTAGGACAGCAGCATAAAAAGGCGGTCAAGCATTCTAGACGTCACCAAAGTCAGCATCTCACAGACCTTGACTACGCAGCTCGAATGCAGGGGATGTGATAATGTGCTGCACAAGATCTACTACAAAGCATCATTTGAGAATGCTGCAGATAAAGTCGGCCTATATCTAAATGCCAAATAGACGGAATGGAATACATGGCCGTCAATGAGGAAGAGAATCGTCAACCTATCTGCACTACACACGGTACCCAACTCAGAAAGTTAGACCTCAAGTACCTCGGGTCCTATGTTGGACAGCAAGAAAGACTCCGTGGCCTGATCGCTAATAGCATCGTCCCCATACTCCAAGATTTTACCGGAAATGGTCAACATTTTGGTATATGAAGAAAGCTACTATTTGTCTCATTTACCCTGTGAAATCTTAGGACTAAAGGATATTTGGTTTGGAAGTTATGAGCGAAAATGTACCCCATTTTGGTCGACCGATATTAATTTTACACATAATTATAGGGCCAAGAAAATCATGTTTTTAGCCTTCACATCATAGCAACGTTGAAATATCAGCGCAAAACTCTACAGATGGGGTTTAGGGTTGAAGACCATTCTATTCAAGATGAAACTTATTGACTTAATCGCGTCGTCCCCCTTTTAAACTATTATATATAACCAAAATATAGGCAAAAATGGCACATAGTTTTAAGCATAATTGCATATCTTGCCATGCTTTTTTCCTTTTTTCCTACCTTTTTGATATGTTGTTCGGGAGGGTTTGTATAACAAGTTACAGCAAGAAACCTGTAGCAATTTGTCCAGGTCATACCGTAGATTGAGGGACTTAAGTGTGTAACACCCCGAGTCTTTTCAACTCGCGAGACAATAATAACAATGGGTCCTGCACCCAGATGAAACGAGATCTGAAGTGTTTTTCTCTAGCCCGCATACGACCGGTAAATTGAATATCTTAGCGTCATTGTTTGCTGAAGTCTAGTAGCGTATCTATTGGTCACTGATAGTGTAGGAATGTTTGTATATTTGCATGTTTTTTTGCTAAGATGCTTTTTTTGGTATCATTGGCTAGAGTAGACATCCAGGTATAAGAAAAGTATTGGTCTCATTTTTTTCTGAAAAGCGTTTGGCCGCCATCTTGGATTTCAAAATGGCCGCCATTTCCAAAGGATTTTGCCCTATATCTTTTGTTCTGAGCAACATTGGAAATCAAACTTGGTGGCCAAACCTATGTTTTCAATACCTGGGAGTTTAAAAATATGATAATTAACCTAGTGTAACCAAGCTGTTGCTTTGTAAAAAAAAAAAAAAAAAAAAAATAGTTAAGTTTTACGCTGGTATATTCGCCAGGACTCTTTGCAAGTTCGGCATCGTAATTGTAATCTCGCTGCAGCCCGCGTCGCGGCACACACCAGGTCGTAAGTTTAGTAGTTCATTAATTAACAACTTTATTATAGATTGATCTTTGATTATTGATACCTAATCGATGTTTGAATGAGATTGATTTAAACACACAATTAAAATAAATACTTTGTTTTAAAATTTGTAATCAAGTTCACAGTGTATTGTCTAGTTATTCAGGAGTTTGAATCCGTAGTTTTGAGGTGGTTTTGGCCTTGGTCAAGGTGACCGTAACAAGACATCCAGGTATAAGAAAAGTATTGGTCGCATTTTTTTCTGAAAAGCGTTTGGCCGCCATCTTGGATTTCAAAATGGCCGCCATTTCCAAAGGATTTTGCCCTATATATTTTGTTCTGAGCAACATTGGAAATCAAACTTGGTGGCCAAACCTATGTTTTCAATACCTGGGAGTTTAAAAATATGATAATTAACCTAGTGTAACCAAGATGTTGCTTTGTAACACCCCTCGCCCATGTTGGGGGTGGGGGAGGGGGTGGGAGGCGACCGCTGTTATGCCGTTGCCCCTACCCCAGCCCCCTTTGAGATTTTTTGTAAGAAGGGTCGTATCATTTGGATGTTTTTTTGGTGTCATTGGATAGAGTAGACATCCAGGTATCAGTAAAGTAATGGTCGCATTTTTTTCCCTGTAAAGTGTTAGGCGCCATCTTGGATTTCAAAATGGCTGCCATTTCCAAAGGATTTTGGCTTATAACTTTGGTTATGAGCAACATTGGAAGTCAAACTTGGTGGCCAAAGCTATGTTTTCAATACCTAGGAGTTCAAAATATGATCATTAACCTAGTCTGACCAACCTGTGCTTTGCAACACCTCTCACTCATGGTGGTGGTGGTGGTGGTGGGGGGGGGGATCGGTGTTATGCCGCTTCCTCCGCCCAGTCCCCCTTTGAGATTTTCTAAAATAAGGTCATATGATCTGATGCGTGGTAGAAAATACCACACACACACACAAAAACAAAATCCTGCAAAAATACCAACATCCGACATGTCTCTATGACGTCAAAAGTGTATCCCGAGTTTATTTGGGTATTTCAGCATTTAGCAGTCACTGCTGGTTTCTTGCTTAGCTTGATTGTACAGATTACGCTATCATTTGTCTTCTTGTACGTCTTAAACTTGCTGGCATGTATCAGTGCTTATACTACCCGATCCCATCAATAACAGGAAACCTCTTACAGTTGATACATGGAGAAACTGGCTGGTTGTCTGCATCTTCTAGTACCAGCTCTTCTAGGGCATGGTTAAAGAGACCTGAGGACATTTCCAGGTTTGCAGTTTTCTTTCGTGCTTTTGTCCCATAGAGCTTGGAAACGTTCTTGGTAGGTGGTCTACAACCGATCAAGTGCAATTTTAGAGAAATTTGTATCCTCAAAAAATCTCCTCCTGTCACTTAATTCTTTGAACACGGCAAGCGACTCCAGTCGCTCAACGACCAAATTTGTCAAATTTTGTTTCAAAACGGTCAAAATTATTAATATTCCAGTGCATATTGAGAATCAGCATGGAAAATGCATCTAATTAGTCCAAACAAGCCTAGTCTTTGCTGATATTCTTTTTAGATGGCTTTCCAAATGACCTGCAAGCATTTGTGACGCCATCTCTAAAGCCACTGACATATGTGCTATATTACGTATACAGAATTGGCCCGTGTCGAAAGGTTTAAGTTCACTTACTGCGAGATTGTCGCCTGAAGACCAGTGTGGCATTCTGACATAGAAATTACAAGAAGCGTGGAGAATAGGGCTGCTGTTGATTTCAGTTGAAATTATGTTGTGTTGGCCTGACCTTCATCTTCTTACAGAGATCATCCCAGTTCAAGAACTTCAGCCTTTTCATGCAATCCCAACACATCACTGCCTTGGTTAGACTAGTGTTAAGTTTATAGCTACTTTTCTTGTCTATTTGCAGCTGGATTTATTTTCACTATAATGTAATGTAATATTACAAACTTGAAAATAATTTGTTTTTCATGAAGTTCTTGCTTGTACCAGATTTTTCATATGTTATCAAATATGTAACCCTCTTGGTATTTTACAAGGTGAAGAAGGTATAGCAAACAAGCCAGCCATGTTTCTAACGTAGGCTTACTGCCTTCCTACACCCGAACTTGGATGACTCTCCAAGAAAACCGAGAAGCTCCGAGATGATGTTTGGATTATCACAAAATCAGAAGGTTAAGAACACAATCTCTTGTCTTCTCCAATGTTCTAATAAGCTTTCAACAGCAGCCGTATTCTCCAGGCTTCTTGTAATTGCTAGATGAGAATGCAATGATCTCCCAGTATGAATTTCATTGAGTTAACCACATTCTAAGCCAAATAGTAAAAGTTTGCCTTTCACTAGAGGATACAGTAGTAGATGATGATGCAGCCAACCAACCAGTTCGTCCATCTGGCAACTCTAAAAGGTTTCTTGTTGTTATAGATGATCATGCTGGCAAGTTTAAGACGTGTTAAGCCTTAAGCCAAGCAATGGCTAAAAGCATATTTATGCTGAGTTGGACAAGTACACTTGTGGAAGAGTACTCTTTGGTAACATTACAAGGAGATCTCAATCAAGAATGATAGCAGATACTCAACTTCACACTATGAAGAATGTGTTGTTAAAGACACCACTTCAGTTAAGGACAAAGCAAAATTCCTGGCTAGAAGGAAAACAAAAGGAAGGCCTCAGTGTGTACCTGGCTGACAAACTAATCAAGCTATTCATGAAACCAGTAGTAACTACTGCTACAAGCAGAGATGTCATAACAAACTCCATGGAATATCAAGCTACCTCAGGTGTGAACACACATGATATATTGATGCTGATGCTGATGCCCTAGAAATAGTTGAAAAAGATCCCAGTAACAAAGTTGACTTCTTCATCCAAAACACTGACTGGTCCTGCTTCACCCAGATGAAACAAAATGTAATATTATATGAAGAGCACATCAACGTCTACAAGGGCATTAAAATTACCATGTTTTGTAATATGGTAAGGGCTTTACAAATTACATCATTATTTCATCTTCTTGCCAATACGTGCTGGTTATGGACTTTGTATGGCATTCACATCCTTGAAGAAAAATTAAGGAAGGACCCATCTCCTTTACCGGGGTTGCGTGAAAATATTATTTTTATGATGAGGATATAGAATTCTAACTCATTGTTTAGGTAAACATTTGTTTTCATAAACATTTTAGCCGCAAACCTGGCAAAATCACATTTTTGGCTATAACCAAATGTTTCCCATTTGCTGCATTTTAAAGAGCACACTTATGATGTCATGAAGACGTCACAAGTGGAATGTTGGTATTTATCTCGGTATTTCTGGAAAGAGGGCTTTGTAGAAAATCTCAAAAGGGGAATTAGGGGTAGGGGAAGTGTAAAAATGATTCCCTCACACCCACCATGGGTGTGAAGGGTGTTGCAAAGCACAGCTTGGTTAGACTAGGATAATTATATTTTGAACTCCCAGTTGAAAAAAAAAAATAGGTTTGAACACCAAGTCTTCCAAAGTTGCTCAGAAACAATGTTATAGAGAATTCCTTTGGAAATGGTGGCTATTTTGAAATTCAAGATGGCTTCAAACACGTTTAAAAATGCAACCAATACGTTTCTGATACCTGGATATCTACTCTATCCAATTGCACCAAAAAGCATCAAAATCACACAACCCTTATTGTAGGGGTCTGGGAGACATAGTAGCTTAACAATGATCCCCACTACCACAAAAGTACAGCTTCGTTAGACTAGGATGATTATATTTTGAACTCCCAGTTAATGAAAAAATAGGTTTAGCAACCAAGTTTAAATTCCAATGTTGCTCAGAACCAAAGTTATAGGACAAAATCCTTTGGAAATGGTAGCCATTGACAAAATCCTTTGAAATCCAAGATGGTGCCTAATGCTTTTCAGAAAAAATGCGACCAATACTTTTCTGATACCTGGATATCTACTCTATCCAATGACACCAAAAACATCCACATGATACGACCATAATTATAAAAAATATATATATAAGGGGACTGGGGTAGGGGCAACGGTATAACAATGATCACCCCCACTACCACGGGGGAGAAGTGTTACAATGCAACAGCTTGGTTACACTAGGTTAATGATCATATTTTTGAACTCCCAGTTAATGAAAAAATAGGTTTAGCAACCAAGTTTAAATTCCAATGTTGCTCAGAACAAAAGATATAGGGCAAAATCCTTTGAAAATGGCGGTCATTTTGAAATCCAAGATGGCGGCCAAACGCTTTTCAGAAAAAATGCGACCAATACTTTTCTGATACCTCTATCCAATGACGCCAAAAAAAGCATCCTTAGCAAAAAAAAAAAAATGCTCAAGTTTAAAATTGTACATAACAGCCTACACTATGATATTGGGGGAAATAAAATAAACTGCCATTTTATTCATTTCCAAGAAAATGTGGCAGTTTTATTTGCGACAACAGACGGTTATATGATTTTAATTATTTATTATGAATTTACACTTGGTTTCCCCCTAGCCCCTCGATGGGGACCACAAAACAACAGCATAGAAGGACATGCCCCATTAGTAGGGTTCAAAATGAAAGTCCTATTCTAGAAGTTTGGGGAAGAAGGTTTGAAGGTGTTTTCTTGTACTTTCAAGGGTGCTGAACAAGATTTTTTGGGTCCAACCTCGGGAAAAATTTGGGAACTCTCGCTAGAGGGCTCATATCCGAGCCTACCCATAAAATTCCCTCTCCTTCCACGCAACAATTATCGCTCTCCATCATCACTGGTTTTTCAAAATGGCCGCCAAATTCATTCCAGAAAATTGGACATATATAACCTAAAAACAGTATCTAAGAGTTAATATGAAATCAATTTTGGGGTTTTATTAATGCTAATTATTATGTTATGCTATAAATAATTAGAATTTATGATAATACACTTAGAGGGCCCGTGTTTTTCAAAATGGCGCCTAAAATTACAGTATATAGCCTTTTTGGACCGTTATCAATTAATTATTATTGAATACGGTATAAATCAAAGTGAAGATGTTTGAAGGTATTTGTTTACGTTTCAAGGATGATCTGAACCCCAAGATTTCTTTTGGTCCAACCTGGAAAATGTGGGGAACTTCGTAGAGGGCGTACGATTTCAAAATGGGCCGCCCAAACTTCAAGAGAATGGTATATTTAAGCTAGAAAAGGCTATTGAGAATCCAATGAAATCATTTTGGGGGGGTATTTCTGAATGCTCTCTATTATTATACTGATACTTTAAATAAATTAGGGATTTATGATAGGTACATTTAGAGGCGCTTTTTCAAATGGCGCGCCAAAAATTCCAGAAAATGGCATATCTAGATTTAATAGGAATCATTTGGTGTATTCTTAATGCTAATTATTGTGTAATGATATTTCAAATAACTAGAATTATGATAAGTACCTAGAGGGCGCCTGTTTTAAATGGCTGCCAAAATTCCATATATAGCCTTTGGGGCTGTTGTCAAATTATTTTACATTCAAATATAAATCAAAGTGAGATTTTTAAAGAGTTTTTAATCTTCACGGATGCTCAGTTTTGGTCCGACCTCTGTAGTGGGGAAATCTCGCTAAAGGGCGTTTAAAGGGGCGAGCCCAAATTACATAAATGGCTTATTAAGCTACTATAGCCATATAAGAGTAAACATGATATCAATATTTGAGGGGTATTTCTTAACCCTCGTCTACCGAGCCATTTTTGGTAACAAAAACTACAGAAGAGGGGGGGGGGGTGGTTACCACCCCCCTGTGATTTTCGTTACGAACCCCCCCAACCCCCCCCCCCCCGGATTCTGTAAATTGACCAAAGGATAGCTTAGAGTTATTCTTCCTTGGTACCAAAATAAAGTACTAACATCCCCATTATGACGTCACATGACGTCATATGTGAGGAAAGTACGAAAATACTGAATTTAGGGTGGAAATTTGATATTTCGCAATTTTAGCGACTAAACACCTTATTATAGATATAAAATGAGTGTTCATTATAAAAACTCGTCATTTCCTATCATGTAGAGTCAAAAAACCGCATGAAAATCTGTTTGTCCTAACCTTTTTGGCGAAAAATTGAAATTTTCCACTGTGTTGGTTGTCTATGGAAATGGCAGTTTTGCTGACATGCGAACTGTTTGTCGTCATTTTGAAGTAATGCTAGGCATGTGGGTACTTATTTGGTATCAATGGGAAAGAGAGGAACCTTATCTATCTATTGCTACCAAACTAATAAGTGTCGTGATGTTCCGTGGTGTGTTAGGCATCATGTTGGGACTTCTCTCAGGAGGGGGGGGGGGTGTTTGGTTCCACCCCCCCCCATCGATCACTTTGGGATCACCTTGTATATTACCTATACCCTGGTGGATGTTTGTTTTTGGATTTATTAAAAGGAGCGGAAATGTCAATTGGACAATTACATTAAATAATTTGGCCCAAAAAAGGGGGTTGTGCAACCGGGGGGAAAAAAAAAAAAACGAAAGGGGGGGGGGTGGAACCACCCCCCTTCGGTATAGACGTAGACGCTGGGTTTTAAGTATATTATTGTGAGCGTTTCGAAATGGCTGCAAAAATGTTTATAATGTTTCAGAGGTTGGCAAAAAAATCTGTTAGCATCCTGAAACTAATATAAAACACATACTTTCAAACATCTGCATTTTGATTTATACTTGTATTGATTATAATTAATTGTATCATTTTTCTCTAGATAGCTGTTTTTGCTTGAATATGTTATTTCTTGGAATTTTGGCGGCCATTTTGAGAGTTATCCACATTTACCAAATGCGGACTTAAAAAATCTTGTTCAGATCTTGATAATTATACAAAAACATCTTTAAAGTCTTCACTCGTATATATTTGAATTTGATAATAAATGAAACAGCCCCAAAAACGCTATTATGTGGAATTTTGCAGCCATTTTGAAAACGCGCCCTCTAGGAGCTTTCATAAATTCTAATATTGGAAGGAGCATAATACAATAACTAGCAAATTAAGAAACACGAAATTTGATTATTTGGAACTCGTAGTGGTGTTTTGTTTTTATCTTTGATATGCAATTTCTGGCATTTTGGTGGCATTTTGAAAAACAGCCCTATAGCGAGAGTTCCCCCACATTTCCAGAGATTGGATCAGAATAATTTTGTCCCATTATTGAAACTTTGTAAACCAATACCTTAAAAAATCTTCACATTAATTTAACTTGTATTCAATAATAATTAATGATACGGTTCCCAAAAGGAGATTATTACCATTAGACAGAATTTTGGCAGCCATTTTAAAAAAAAAGCGCCCTCTACGGGTGAATTAGCATAAATTCTTAGTATTTGAATAGCATAATACAATAATTAGATAAAGAAAACACGAATTTACCTTAAAAGGAATCATTTCATTGGACAGTCTTAGATGGATGTCTTTAGATTAATATTCAATTTTCGGGAATTTTGGCCGCCATTTGGTAAAAAGAGCCCTCTAAAGGTAACTATCATAATGGTTTGGTTTTTTTGTTTTTTTTTCCTTTTTTTTTGCTTGTTTTGGAATCGACTTATTTAAATATCATTATTATAATAGAGAGCATTCAGAAATACATCAAATGAGTTCATTTAGATTCTCATTATTCTGTTTATAGCATTTCACATTTAATTTATATGTATTCAATAATAATTAATTGATAACGGTCCAAAAAAGGCTATTATACAGAATGTTGGCAGGCCATTTTGAAAAAGCGCCTCTATGGGTACTTATCATAAATTCTAAATATTCGGAAATAGAATTAACAATAATTAGCAGAAATACCCCAAAAATTGATTTCCTATTAACTATTAGATAGCTGTTTTAGCTTTAATAGACCTTTTCTGGTTTTTGGCCGCCATTTTGAAAAACGCCCTCTAGCGGAGAGTCCCCAACTATGTTACTCCCATGAGGTTGGACCCAAAAAAAATCTTGTCAGCCATCCTTGAAAGTTTAAGAAAACACCTTCAAACCTTCTTCACCAAACTTCTAGAATGGAACATTAATTTTGAACCCGTTACTAAATAGCCACTGCATATTTACAGGTTTAGAAAATTATAGGTGGATTTTGATTAACGGGAAGGGAACCGGAAAGGGCGCCTTCCACATCGGTCCCAACCAATTCCAAAACCTACACCCCCGCCCCCCCAAAGGACACACACCCCCCCACCCAACTCGCACCCATTCCTCCTCCACCAGCAGATCCATCACACAATTCGTATCGACCACCCCCCCAACAGATTCGCCCACCCCCTGCCGCTACCTGTCACCCACCCGCCACGTCCCCCTTCCCCCCATACCGTTTCCAATTCATTTAAACCCTTACCATTACCTATTTTCCCACTAGTTCCCCAGAGCCCCCTTCCCAGCCACAGACCACCCCTCCAACCTCCATCCCCGACTTCCATCTCTCCCCTACCTAGCACTTAAGCAACTAATCGCACCCTACACCTCGACCCCATCTCCCATCACCGTAGTCACTCCCCCCAAAAAACCCTCTCACCGCGCTCCTTCATGCCCTCCCCGAAATCTCCTATCCCTTCCATCCACCGCTCCACGCCCGGCTATCTCTGACCACGGGCAAGAGTGAAGGGGGGGAGCCGGGGGTTAGATACTGGAAAAGGTCAAAGACGGGAACAAAGCGCTAAGCCAAGCATATGGCTTCTAAAAAGCATAGTCTTATTGCTGAGTGGACAAAGACACCTGTGGGAAGGAGTTACTCTTGGTAACTATGACAAGGAGATCTCAGTCAAGAATGATATCGATACTCAACTTCTAGACTGGTTCCATTTTCAAAAAGCAACTAGTCGAGGCATATTTTGAGTAAAAGCAATTGAAAACAGTGTGGTTCTATATGGAAATTTTATGTTGATCCAAATCTACCGGTCCCCAAAGAGGAGATCTCAGTCAATAATATATCAGATACTCAACTTCTAGACTGGTTCCATTTTCAAAAAGCACTAGTCGAAGGCCTTTTGGAGTAAAGCAATTAAACAGTGTTTCTATATGGAAATGTTTATGCTGATCCAAATCTACGGTTCACCAAAGGAGGAAGGTGCCTAATTTGCATTAACTTCCAAAAATGGCCGCCATTTTAACATTTTTTGTAATTAACTCAAGATTTAAGGCTTGTAAGACTTCTTATTTGTCTACTACATATGTTTTCAGGGGGAGAGAAACACAACTTGATCATCGGTTAAGGTATTATGCCATATATGACAATATTTGCATAAATTTAAAACGGCGCGGCCATTTGAATTTTATGCAAATTAACTGTCCACATATGACCTCCTCGAATGTACCATGAGTGGAGAGGAGGCCAAAAGTATGGTTACATACTTGAAAAATACCAAATATTACACGTTTTCACACGTAAATGAGAGTAAGTCCTAATTATTTTCGAGGATACTATAAAAAACCCATATATTCTTGTTGCCAAAGCTAAAAATGTAAGGAGACAAATATGCAACTTGATGTGCATAAACAAGATGCCACAAGTGTCATATAAGGTGGAGAAAAATGTGAAATGTTGATGTAAAAAGTACAAACATTTTGTGGCAGTCTAGTTTGTACCTTCAATAACATCATAGCTTAAACGTTGTATGAGTCAAAATGAATGCCACATAACTAACAAACAAAATGAGATCTATTATCTTAATACAAGGCAGGTGGTTACAAAGAATAAAACCAAAAAAAAATGCAAAACCCCGAATATCAAAATCCTCGACTTTAACACATGCCTCATACGTAGGGCACCTCACTCCATCCACCACCCTCTATGACCCCGACTGACTTTAAAATTACGACAACTCAAAAAGTAAAGATAGCAAAAAATCTGCTACCATATCAAAGCGAGATAAATTCATTTAAAATGAAATATAAATCGGCTGAATACCGAACATTGGTTCTTATGATACAAAAAAAAGGTTAAAAAATTATTTGTGAAAAGGTAACGCAACCCTCATTTTGTATACCCCAACTAATGGCGCATGACCATAAATAATGATCATAATTTAATTCCTTGACCTGAAAACATATGTATAGGACACAAGCAGAAGTACAGCTTAACTCTTGACGTTATTGTACAAAATGTCAAAATGGCAGCCCTTTTGAATTTTTTTATGCAAATTAACTGTTTGTTAAGTTGACCGAATGCTATAACTAATGATCTAATGTATTCCTAACCCTGAAAACATTGTATAGACACAAGAATGAAGTCAGTTAGAAGGGCCTTAATCGTGAGTTATGTACAACAAACGTAAAATGCCGTCAATTTTTAATTTATGCTAATTAGCACATTTCCTCTCAAAATTCAGCTTGGGGACCAGACAATATGGAATAGCATAAAATTTTAATCTAAAAAACACTAACCCAATTGCTTGTACTCAACAATTGGCTTCGTCACTGTTGAAGGAGGAAGCACTTTTTTAGAACATGGACCAGTTATTCCATACGTGACAATGCGGACCATGGGTCACATGACCCCTGATGAAATTCCTCAGACTTGTACGAATAAACTGCAGTATTATGCATACTTCTGCAGTTTTGTGCATGAATTCTGCGTAGATATCTCTTCAATAATATAAAGTTTAGACTAGGTACCCTCTACAGTGTCAAAAAACTTAGTATAAGTGTCTAGGAAACACATAGTGTCGAGGACCTCCGCGAACACACGTCCTACTCGGAAGGAAGTCATTTGTAGTCATGTTGAGCTGAGCGCTGCTAAGAAAACTACCCAAACGAGGCCTTTTTAGGATGACCTTGCAGTAAATAATACAAGCGTTTTCGAGAAAGGGATGACTTGAGAGCAGTATACTTTACCTCTCTGCCTTCGTTAGTAGATTTTCCGAATTTTAAAAAAGGACTGTTTTTAGCATTATATATCGTCGTGGGTTTCGCATACTGTTGAATCAGCATAAATGCTAGTTCTGAGAAAACAGCGTTTGAAAGTTGAGTTACTTATTAATGCGGGTTGTAATTAAATGAAAGAAAAGGAAATGCTATTTTAAGTGGTGTATGTTAAAGATATGAATGGTACTTATTCGAAATGGCCACAGAATGTGATTTGAAACAGTGTGTCAACCCAAATGTTTGATTCGCTTTTTCTATGGAGTCAAATCACGTATTCTGACTGACCCGTTGATGATGATGATGATTGATTGACGGGCTGAGTATGTTGATGATGATGATGGTGTGATGATGATAATGATCATGTGATGATGATGGGGGTGATATGATTGATGATTTGCGAGACGACGCGACGATGTCTATTGCATTGTGTTTCTGCTACAAACAGTACAAATTGTATACAAACGACTTCCAATAAGACGGTTGTTAAAATTGGAAACTTCACTGTGCATTATCGTTAGTGGTTAAATATAGCGCCAGATTCTGACCACGATGTCCAATGAATCAGAAGAAAATTACAACCTCTTAAAAATTTTGCTCCTATCGTTAATTAGTCTCCAATATGTTTTAACTCATTTCGTAGAAAAAACCCCATAAAATTTCAGAGTAAATACGTTGGAAGGAACACAAACATTGTTATTGCATGTATAAAAAAGTAATAAATAGTAGGCCTATGCATGTGCAACACACAATAAATAGTGGCTAGAAAACGTTCAAAAATTGAATCCAGAAAATATTTAAAATGTGTAACGGTATGTTCATAACCTCAAAAAAAGTTTTGGAGGATTTAAAAGTGCTCTATACAACTTTATAAACCACCACGGGCCCGTATTCTCAAAACGATGTTTTAAAATAAACGGTGGTGGTTAGGCCTAAACTGGGGTTAGCTAAACGCACTGGTTTAAAACAAAAAACACAGGTTAAATATTTAACAAGGTCGCCTTGAGCTAACCACTGTATTTAAAACGCCGTAACCCCCCCGTAACTATCACCACCGAACGTGATTTATCTTCGCCTATATCATAACGTGTGCGTGAACAATATCTATATGGCAGACAATGCCTTCCGTATAGTACCATAAGCCAGTTTCTGTACGGGCATTAAAATTCGGTTTGTTGCACCCACCTGGTGATTAATTTTCCAATATATCACCTTGAAGGGGTAGTTCCCATGACTAGGATTAGCTATGTTTCCGCCCCTAAAGCTGCAAATTAGCGCTTACTGCCTTTTCAAATGGCCACCATTTGTTTTATGAAAAATGCTATTGTATTTTCATTATTAGATAGGAATGTATTCCAGGACTAAACGAAATAAAGTTTCTACCTTCCTGAAGTGAGCTTAAACATTTATGTGTCAAAATGGCCGCTGGTAGGAGGCATGTTTTTGTTAATGTACTAAAATTCCACAATCGAATGGGGTAACATGCGTAAGTAATTTTTGAGAGCACCAAAAAAGATTCAATGACATTTGTGTATTGCGGACATGATCATAACTCCTGATGGCGGCTGTTATACCCGCTCCGGGGACACAATCAAGAGTAAAAACACCCCTTCACATCTTTTTTCGACATAATAAGAACCATAACGAAAACTCTTTATAACATTTTCCGCCAATTTTTTGTTCGTACTTTTGGATAATTTCAAGACCACTCAACACTAATTGACGCAGTGGAAGACGCTGATCTAGGCAGTAGAGAGAGAGAAGGACCTTTGGTAACAAGTCAAAACCAAGATAGCCGCAAAAGAAACAAAGCGATAGCATTGATGTGCTCGAAACAAAGTTGGGTCACCATATTTAAATTTTCTTCTACCATATAAACAATTTTTTCACTTCTTCATACGCATGTTTTATATTTTTACTGGCGAACAACCTATGGCGTCACTGAGTAGTTGTTAAATATCAGTCCACACCCATTTATTTATGAGTATATTGTTCAGAGGGGTTGATATGAGCGGGTGTCTTCCTATGAACTATTATAGAGTCAGTTTTTAAACTACGTTATATTGCCAATAGTAACCAGCTATCTTAACGGCATTCTCTAGGACAATTCCATACCCCACTTTAGTATTTTTTACATCTTGGTAATGATTTAGGGTCATTATTAGAATGTGTTGTTTAATAACGTCGAAACGATGGGTAGGGCTGCTTTTCTTCTTAATTTACGTACAGTAGAGTGAATATAATCACCGCCATCTTTAAAAACAAGCCTGTACGTAAATATAAATGCCATTAATTCTTTTGGGAGCTCCCAAAATATCACACGGGTTCTTATTTCAACAATTTGCCATTTTAAGTTCATTAAACAAAATATGCCTCCTTGCGGCGGCCATCTTGGACGCCTAGATGTCTAAGCCCCCGTCAGGCAGTTAAAAACTTGGTCTCGTTTATTCGTGGATAAAATTTCTATCTATAAGGAAATTATAATGGCGGTTTTACATAAAACAATAGCGGCCATTTTGAAATGGGCAGGAAACGCTAACGTGCAGCTTTTCGGGCGGAAACATACCTAATCCTAGTCTGGGGGACATCCCTTCAAGGTGATATACGGGAAAATTAATCACTAATTGGGTGCAACGAACGGAAAATCTGATGATGGCAGCTTATGGGCTAGTAGTTGTAAATGCAATACAGGAAGCCCACGTGTAAATTTCAAGAATGTCGCGTTACGCAAGGAGCTTAAGAATGTGTTGAATGATGCAGACAAAACCCCGGGCCTATTTAAAACTGTTTTATGTCGTTGTGCCGTACTTGCTATCATTCAATACTATAACAGATAAACACGAGCATGAAAATAGAAGCAAAGATAAAATGGACGAGAAGAAATCAATTGAGGACTCGGACAAGAAAGATAAGAGAAATAAATGAGGTAACTGGTCTAACCACGAGTATCACATAGAGCTGAAAATATCAGGCATTTGATGAAAACGTGAAGTTAAACACGCCTTAAACTACCCCCGGACCAAGTCTAAGTTTAACAACGTTTAGGCATGTTTAACGATGTTCGGCTAAAATTTAAACAGCGTTTAAAGTTAACCATGCTTTGAGAATTGCGTTTATTTTAGCGGGCGTTTAAATTGCGATTTAACCAGTGATTCGCGTTAAACATCGTTTGAGAATACGGGCCCAAGGGCCGTATTCTCAAACGATGTTTAAAATAAACGGTGGTTAGGCCTAAACTGTGGTTAGCTAAACGCACAGTTTAAAAAACCGCAGGTTAAATATTTTAACATGTCGTTTAGCTAACCACGATATTTAAACGCCGTAAATATCATCCACCGAACTGTGACATATCGTCTCCTATAATATTACGTGCGCGTGAACAATATTTGTGTCAGACAATGCCTTCCGTACTTGTTGATGCTAAGCAGAAAGTCCGCGGGGAAATTTCAAGAATGTCGCTTTATGCAAGGAGCTTTAGGAATTTGTCAGGATGGGAAAAACACCGGCCTATTCAAATTTTGGTATGTCGCTGTGCTGCACTTTCTATCATTCAGTACTATAACAGAAACATTAACAACCTAAAATAGAAGGACGGAAAAATGGACGGAGAAGACAATCACTGAGGGAGCTCGGGAAAAAAAAAGATAGAGAAAATAAAGCAGACGATGGTCTAACCACGAGTATCCCGCATAGCTGAAAATATTGCCACATTTG
Source organism: Ophioderma brevispina (assembly GCA_023653785.1). Taxonomy (NCBI): domain Eukaryota; kingdom Metazoa; phylum Echinodermata; class Ophiuroidea; order Amphilepidida; family Ophiodermatidae; genus Ophioderma; species Ophioderma brevispina. The sequence continues at coordinate 35,299 of JAMKCH010083109.1, forward strand.
CTGAAAGGTGAGTTAAACCACGCCTTAAACTACCCCCGGACCAAAGGCTAAAGTTTATCAACGGTTTGGGCATGTTTAACGATGTTCGGCTAAAATTTAAACATCGTTAAAGTAACCATGGCTTTGAGAGTTGCTTTATTTAGCGAGCGTTTAAATGCGATTTAACCAGTTATTAGTGTTAAACGTCGTTGCGGAATATCGGGCCCATAGTTTCTCTTTCTTAAATTTCTCATACATAATTGTAGTTTCTATCTTTAAAGTACATGTAAAAACGCTTAAAATATATACAAAACTGGAAAAGAATTAACAGGTAAATGGGTAATATACTTAATAGTTAAAAAATCTAACATAATCTAACAATTTAGGGGGCACCAACGCTTCTCCAAAACACTTCCCAAAGAAAATATCAATCGAGTTTTGTAAATGATGTATTGTAATTATTTAGTTTGCCGAATATCCAGGTTAACATCAAAGAAAATCAAACTGTGACCATATGCTTATACCCAAGTCTATTTTTTGTATTACAGTACTAAGGGGTTGGGTGGTAAGCCCCGGAATTCGTTATTATAAAGCAATTGATTATTCGAGGGTTGGTACCAGTTAATAGCGTTGGTCCTCCGTTTTCTATTGTGCCAACATAACCTAACATGCCTAGTATGGCGTCACTATGACGTCAAAGCTCACATCGGTTCCTGTTCCACGGACACACATCAGAGTATAAAATGCAAAAAGGAAAATTTGTTATATCAAAACAGGTAGGAATATCGAATTTATGAAACTGATAGGGAAAATACTAGTTTTTAATCAACAACATATAATTTAGAGCCATACCAAAGCACAAATATTTACAACAAATGAACTAATAACTAGAGTAATGCCAGTATCATTTTATAGGCGAATAATGTCCCCAAAGTCGGAAAAACTAATTAATTGGCTCCCATTATTTTATGTTTTTCCGCCAGAAGATAACTTATGCGCCATAGAGATACACAAAACCTTTTCTTTCTATTCTATAACTAAAAACAACAGGGCTCGTGTTCCAAAAAAGGTGTTTAGAGGGCTTTTCAGCTAAGCGAACGTTTAATGTGAGATAAACGTATCGCTTAAGAAAAACGCAATTCCGGACAGGAGTTTAAAGTTAAAGAATTTTAAACTGCCCCCAATGCGTCAAAATTTAAACTAGATACGGTGCTAGTTTAAGAAGTGTTTTAGTGTGTGTTTCGTCAAGTGCACGGCTCATTGCACTGTTCCAGTTGACAACAGCAGTGGTGCATATCATTCTCGCCCAGTTCGTGTAGAACCTTAAACGCTCGGGAAAAGCCATGATACACTTTTTGCGTTCAACCATTAAAACAGAATAGGGTCTGTTATACACTATGTTAGCGTCTTAAATAAAACGATGTTACTTGTTTAAATTTTCCGTTTAAGTAAACAAATGGTTAAAAATATTTAAACGCGTTTTGCCTTAAACGCAATTTTTAAATTACGGCATTTTAGCTAAAAAATGCGTTAGCCTAGAGACGGTTCGCGAATACGGCCCTTATTGTTATTTGTTTGTTTGATATGTTTTAAGGTAATAGGACTAATTTATGGTATTTTGTAGGTGTGAATGAAAATAAATGATAAAAAATGATTAGCGGCCTCATTATGTGAATACTGGGGCAGTAAACTGACCACTCAGAATGCTGCATTTTCAATAATGGCTAGTAGAGGTAATAGAAAATCCCACCAATCGACTTCGACGCTAACCCCGGGACGGGCATACATTCACATTGGGTTTCGCCAAATGGACCGGAAGGATGCTGACATAATTAATGGAAGACCTTTTACGAAAGTTTAAACGTTTTTGCGCACCGATGAATTTACCAGGGGCCCGTTCCCAAAACGTGCGTGACCATACGTGTATACTAACTCATGCGTATGTCCTACATAACAGACCTATTCATACCAGTTACGCAGTGCTTTGACAAATTGGTCCACTAAGGCATGACATAGTTGCACGTAGATTAAGACTGAGTTTCGGGAACGGAAACCCTGGGTGGTAATCCTCCCCTTGGTAATAGAGGTGTTAATGTCCCTTTGTCCTCCTAAAAGTGACAAATTTGGTTATTTACAAGGTTAAAAACTACAAAACTGATAATTCTTTTGCCACGACCGGGGTTTCAATTAGTACCAGTAACATAATTAAACACAAACATCAAATGTGAATAATAACATACCAACCCTCAAGAAGTATTAGAAAAGTTTAAATTTCACCGATGCCTTAAATCTTGACAGACCTATATCAATTTTGATCACTGAAGTAGCAATGTTTGTCCAGCGATAGTCAGTGGAAGTTTAGGGCACAGACTGAAGGATGGAAATGGAGTACAGAACTTTTTCTATTGATAGATTTAGTTATTAGGACCTAAGTCAATAATTTTTGGAGGGTGTGCAAAATTTGTTAACCCCCAAAGGTTTTTTGGGGCCATTTTTGAAAATCAAATAGGGCTGATCCATGTCCAAAATCACCAAAAATCCCTTAGTATTTCCGATAGAGACAGGTATGTCTCGGTACTCCGGTGTTGTATACGAGAAAGTGTTGGTAAACTAATTTTATCATTACATTGCCACAAAAATCCAATATGCTGCTCAAAAGTCAATATTGCTCTCGGCATCATTAAAATATGTTAACACCGCCATATACCTATTTACGCTACTGGAATACATGCTGACACCTAAAATATGCTCTGCAGGTGTCAATCTGTTACAAGGATCACACTCTGCAAGGTACTTAAACACCTCTAGATGATTCCCAAAACATTCAGAACGTCCAAGTGTCTGCACAGTTTTGCAGTTAGAGGCTGATTCAAGTGTCGATAGCATGCGTACACCTATGAGATACATGAATTTGATCACTAGAAACCTATTTTGGCATTTCCCTGTAAAGGGGCATTTTCAAAATTCAAGATGGCAGCCAATACAGGCCGCCTTTAAAATAACAAAACCTACATTATATGTGTATTAGATTGTACTTACATCAACAAAATTATTATCAAAAGTTGTAAGTTAAGGTATGGGATAAGTATTTGACCATTGGACAATCTGATCTGGATTCGTTTTCTTTAGCATGCAAATTGTTAAGATGGGGGCCACAGTGGCTGCCTTTTACCCTTCTTTAAAAACTAGAAATTACGATACACCTGTATTGTATTTAGTTAAACACCAAAAATGATTATTAAAGTTTAAATTAAAGTATGAGATGTATGCCTTGCGCATTAATACCTCGTATCTGGTATTTGTTTTGGACAACATACTTTAAAATTCAAAATGACGGCCAATATAATTATGAATAGATGACAAATCGTAGGTTTTAAAGATCTTAAAAAGCAGCCATATGGATCCATCTTGATTTGTAAGCTTGCTAACACACTTGCAACTGTCAGATTGAGTTCCTACGGGGTATAGAGTGCAGAATTATGCCTCTATCACAAATACTTGATGATTATGGTCACTGCATGTTCAGGGCGTATTGGGTTTAGGGTGGACATATGATTTGATGGTAATGTTGTGCTAAATCACGTTCAAAAACCGGTTCCAAAATATTCTCGTGATTTAAACCTGGATCTAGTGATAAAATTTTGGCCATTTGAAGAATTGTGCGAGTGATACGGCCATATTGGATTTCTAGAAAATGGCATGCACGAAATTTTGCCACACCCTCCAGAAATCCTTAGCTTAGGTCTCAATCATTGACAAAATCGATCCATAGAAAAAGTCTGTACTCCATTTCCACCTGTGGCCCTTGACATTCCTCCTGACTAAGAATATCGGATTCGTTTGCAATTTATCTGGTTTTCTTTGAGATATTTGGACACGCAAAAGCTATCGAATACGAATTCGATTGTTTGTGAAACCATTTTCATTAGATGGAGGTGGTTATTCGAATGCGGATATTTTGGTTAGATGTAAGTTTTGGTACAATTAAAGAGTCATAAAAAGTCACCACAAATAACTATTAACTCAATTGACCAAAAAATAGATTGGACACTATGTCGTGACCACGACGATATTAATATTTTGATCTAAACCCAAAATATACTTCCATAATAGCTCTTTAAAATATGTTTAAAATTTTTGTTACTATATTAGTAAAAGAATATAATTAAGAACACAAACCATTGCAGATTTTAGCACTAATAGGGTTCCCAACGTACTCATATACTGCATAATACGATGCGGAAGGATCCAGTGCAGAGTCCTCGTAGGTCAATATGTGCATTAAAGATCCATCTTGAGCTACCTCGCCTTAAAGATAAAAGGGAATATTATAATTGTGGATTGTTATTTTAGCTCCACAGACATACGCACAGCACGAATGATTACTGACTTCTAACCACTGACAATGAACAATCTTGTGCATAGTACATAACAACCAACTCTAAAACGTGGGCTCGTTGCACACAGGCTTGGAGCAGGGAAAAGGAACGAATAACAGACGTCTGGCCTTTTGTAGCTCCCAACAAAAGGCATTGTTACGTTAATACGATTACTGATGACTTTTGTTCAAATAGAAATACGTTTTAAGATTGGGTCTGAAAAAAAGTAGTATAGTAAATTATATCAGCGGTATGGTAGGGAACTTATATTGACCAGAGTATATAAGTTATTTTCCAATTCATTATTTTGCAATTCCACCACTGACGACTCTAATATTGTTTATGTTACTCAACCCTTTGTTTCGGATGTGACAGACATGCACTTTGTGATAGAAATATGACACTTGGCATACAAGTAACATGGACTAAACCTGAATATTTCAAAACGGGACTCGAGCTGGAGTTGACCTGTAGCGGTCGTAGTGAGCATTTTTTTTAAATGGCCGCCATTCTTTTTCTTTTCAATGCCTCGGTCAATGATACTGAATGATACTGACAGGAGCTTGATCTATGTGCCTATACCTATTTTTCAGGGTCAAGGAATCTAAATATGACACTATCTCGTGTCAGTAATTTTGTTTTCCAATATGGCGCCAATATACATCAGAATACTTTTATTATATTTTTGCACAAAATGATATCAACTTGATTTTTGTATATATTCCTATGCTTTCAGGGTCAAAGAATAAAAAAAACAACAACACATTACTTTTAATAATATCTTGTGCGGCCAATGTTTTCCAATATGGCCGCCAATTTACACTTAACTTTGATATATTTGTTCAAAATAATGATGCTGAATTATTTTTGTCTCTATACCGATGCTACCAGGGCCAAAAATCAATTATGGCACAATAGTAATGTATTTTTTCTCCACCATTTTTACAATTTTACATAATATTAAATTCTTACAATACAACGAGTATATTCATAAGAGCAACTGAAAGAAAGATTTATTGAAATAAGTCAGATTTTAGATGTAGGAGTATTTGATCGGCAATCCAATTCTCATTTTAGTCCTATATAACCTTGAAAAAATTCTAATAAAAGGAGTTTTTATATATTCTGTTAAGCTTACATATGAATAATTATGTAAAATGTGTCCGGCCTTCTAGGTGCTGCGTTGGTCAGATATTCAAGGTCAAAGGTCAACGACCTTAATAGGGCATGTGATGGGTCCTAACTATAATAATATATTGGCTTTTATATAGCGACATTTCATCAAGATCACAGCGCTATTGCCTATTATTATTACGCTGCCGTCAGGAAATCGTCACAATCATTTCGCTTCATCTAGGCCGGCAGCCGGCCAAGCGCACAATCCTATCAGCACTTAGATTGTAATATTCCCCATAACAGCAACCCGAATATCGCTTGGGTCAACGAAGCAAGTGAGGTAAAGTGCCTTGCCCAAGAGCACAACACATTGGCCGCAGCGGGGCTCGAACCCACAACCTTTGGATCATGAGTCGGCAGTCATATCCACTGGGATGCCATATTGTGCACCTCAAAGCTCTATAACTGCTAAGCCAGTTGGCCTAGAAGCAAAAACGTGGTGTCAAAACCCATGTTTTGGGGTCAATAAACACAAAAAACATTTTTGAGGCTTACAAATGCAGCCATCATTATTTTTCAGCTGTTTTAATCAGAATTTTTACAAGTTTTCTTAACGTATATTAGAAAATTCGTCAGTCGGTACAAGTATTAAACCAAACATTGACCATAATCTATATAATAATGAAAACAGCTACAATATTATTGTAAAATCAGTGAATATTGTTCTTGGACAGATCCTCGAACTGATGAGTCCAGTGTTTTTTAATTAATAGTGAGATACTAGTGATAGGCATTTTTGCACAAATATTTCATTTGGGCCCATCAGAAATCCCATTACCGCTGTAAAAAAGCCAACTCTCGAAATAGTCGGACAGGGCGCGTACCATATATCACATCAAGCGGCGCTGTGATTCGCCTTTACTCCACAAAAAAGCCCCCCCCCAAAAAAAACAGACATTTTCCAACAACCTTCTTGTATATATATATATAGGTGAAGAATATAAAATTGGAGGAGGGTTATAAGGTCGTGGAAGTAAGGTAATGTACTCAAGTGTATCACCCTTTTACTCCTGAGAGGAAAGTACACTGCACTAATGCTACACTGTTAGAAAAAATAACGTTTTATAACGGTAGAATACCGGAATCCTGCTGCCGATATTCTACCGTTAAAATTTGGTGCATCGTAGAAATTAAAAGATTATTGAGCATTTTAATGACTTTAACACAAAATATGTGTTTTCTTCATACAAACATCGATAAACATCAAAACTTTTCTTCAATCATAACGGCAAATTCATCTTTAGGGTTGTTGTTATTTAACGGTAGAATACCGGCAACAGGATTAGCCGTTAAAGCGGCACTGGCACATTTTCACAAAATATGAAATTTCTTCAATTTGCCCGTAAATGATAGTCTAGGCCATTGGAAGAATAGAGATACATTTTACACATAAATGTAACATACTAAAAAAACAGACAGAGACGTTAGAGTTAAAGACACCCAGGTAATTTGTAGGACAACTTTTAAGTTGGCCATAACTTTTATCAACAAATGTGTATATTACATGAATATCATAGACTCGTACTCATTGATATTAACACCACAAAGGCCACAGACCCGCCAAACAGGGTGCATGCCTTGGGAATCATGCATATGGCATGTGTTTTATTGTGTTTTTTATTGCTGAATTAATGTCGCCGGTGACATTAATTATTAAATCGTTCTGTTTACCCATAAGGGCGCTAGTTTGGCCTTAATCATTTCAGGTGAGGGCTAGTGTATAATAAAAGCTTTACAACAATGCAAAAATACCAAAAATACAAAATCTTGAGGACACACTATTTGTGACCTACTCCCACGAAACCCGGATAAAGTCAGAAAATTTTCATTTTGAGATATGTGCAGATTTGAACAAGCTTTAAATGGTGTATAACATGTAAACATTGAACTTCCTTTTGTCCATCAAAAATCGATATATGCCTTGAAATTCTTTTGTTTTCGATTGATTTTACACAAGTTTATTGATCTCTTTCTCCTAAAGTACTTTGGCGACTTTGTCCTGGTTTTGTGGGAGCAGGTCACATTTTTCAAATGTGCCAGTGTCTCTTCAAACAACAGAAATGTTTAACAAAATCGATATTTTTGCATGGTTGTTAAGCTGTTATATACAAAAGTCCTCACCCGAAATGATTAAGACCAAATCAGCTTCCTTATGGGTAAACAGAACGATTTTATAATTTAACGTCACCGGCGACGTTAAATTCAGCAGACGACGAAAATGGCGTTTAACACAAGAACACGCACTCCGTATGCATGTTCCTCACGCTATGCGCACTATTTGACCGGTCTATAACCTTTGTGGTTTTAATATCAGTGAGTACGAGTCAAAAATATTCATGTAATATACACATTTGTTGAATAAAGTTATGGAAAACTTAAAAGTTGGCCTACAAATTACCTGGATGTCTTTATCCTCATATCAATGTCCCTATCTGTTTGGGGTATGTTATTTTTATGTGTAAAATATATCTCTGTTCTTCCAATGGCCTTGACTATCATTTGAGAGCAAATTGAAGAAATGTCATATTTTGTGAAAATGTGCCAGTGCCGCTTTAACCGCTGGCGGAAGAAGATCACAGAATGTAGCCAACGCCAACGCTACCCCTGTCAATGTCCGACCCCAATGCTCCTGGTTCAAGATGCTTCAAGGTCGACCTGTCAAGAGGGCTTCCGCTTGAATATACTCGATTCGCGTTGATATGTTCGTCCCACTGGAGTTTTGGACCTATTCCAATAAGTCGGAGAGGGGTCAACGTAGCTATCGGGAAAATGAAAGAATTCAAATGCACGTGCCACACCGGATTATCTTGGAGGACACTCCTGTCATTTCATTCAATATACTTTCATTCATGTATGGAAATGCACTATAGTGTATTTCAGGCCTTAAAGTCCACACACCATGAAATTATGATTACATCTCAAAAGAA
>JAMKCH010083111.1:0-25427 GCA_023653785.1 Ophioderma brevispina
TTAAGGTGGGTGATTCGATTAACAACCTTGTCCCCCACTTAACTCCATCAAAATTGAGATTTTGGTTTTATAAGAAAGATCATATTTTCTCATTACCCCAGTGGAATTTATGCCCCAGGAAATGTTTCCTTTTGATGTTATGAACAAAATCGCCTTCAAATCAACACACACAGTCCTGCATGTATGAGCCAATTTAGTAACATTTTTGTTTCTGCTTTTTAAATGGCTGGATTGATTTCACTCAAAATTTTTAATTGGATGTTTTTGGTGATATGCTTCCATGTCCACCTTGGGAGAAAACACATGAAAAATTGGACCATTATGGACCACCTTTAACTCCTGTGTACAGCAGCAATGCCACTTCCAAACAAACCCATGGGAAATTGGATTCATATGATATCAACAAGAGAGAAACCTACATAAAATGGAAAGTTCTGTATATTATTTGGAGAATAACAATTTATAAAAGATCTTCTGTTTTGCCAATACAGTACAATGTTATATTGAATAGACAGCTTCAATTCAGTAGTGCAGCCAGTATCCACTACAATAATTACCATTAACCTTCCCATCCGATACAACATGATAATGGATACTCATACAAAATCACTTTTCCCCTTTTTCTATAGCTTAATTCACTGGCCATGGAATTTGATATCAAAATACCCATTGAATCCAGAATATCAAAATACATAACCCACTGAATGCAGGCTAATTAGCATGAGAAACACTGCCTCTACAAGTAAACCACAGACATGTTATTGGCATTAAACACACCACCTCATACAAATTGACACCTTGACCATGTCATTGAGTACTGAACTTGTCACACAGTCAGTCACCACATGGGTGGATTAGGTGCACTTTGCCAGGCCTCTCACCAGGGGTGTAAAAAGATATTCCTCCCTCCCTAGGTTTAGAGCTAAAATATTCCTTCAATTTAAGCACTGGGTCGGATAATCAAACAGCAAGAATTCACTTAATTCAAGCAGTAATGTGTGATATCTAGAGAAATACGACACGACAAAGTTTTCTCCAAATTTGCTTTTAAACAAAAGACTATGCTTCAAACAGGTCAGTAATTCCCAATTTTACCTGTACATCCAGCAGGATGGGAAGGGGAAATGGGGTATGTGTCAAAGTGACTTTCAGAGGGGGCAAAAATAATGGAAATTTGTGCAATTTTTGTTACAAAATTTGCAATTTGGGAACTATTTGAATTTTACTGTGGGCCCAATTGACTCAAAGGCTCAGGGTTCCCCCCAGACCCCCACTCCATCCCCCACCCCTTACCCCTATGACCTATCCACTGACAGCAGGATTAATTAAAGATGGGTGACCCAATTGATAACCTCATAACTGATCAAGAGAAAAAAGGAGAATTTGGCTGGAAATCAACTGTAAAATTTTAAATATGCAATTTAAATATGCGAGAAAAAATAGTTTTTTTATTAAAATGCATAGCAGTTTTTAATAGGGTTTGAGCTAAAAAAAGCTGAGACCAACTTTTTTTTAAATTTTTTTTGTAGCCCTATTGGAATCGGTGATCCTTCCAACGTAATAACTGAAAATGGGTCATGCCAATTACTAGTTTCATTTTCCACTTGAGTAAATCACACATGCACATGGTGCACAATGCATTGGTGAACATGTCCTGGCCTATAGATGATGTGACCTATGACGTCACTTGTTGACATTCAAGACGCCCTCTGTTGTTTTCTGGCAGGCAAAATATTACAGTAGTTCTGTGACAGACCACATAAAATCTGGTTATAAATTACTTGCAGAATCTTTCCTGATCTAAATTGGTCACAAAATGCAGCTGGTAGCATTAGCTTATTATGCTTGATAAGAAAGTTAGTATTATTTAATTCGAAACAAAAGTTACAACAAAAAACAGAATTTCCCCATGCAAAGTATAGGTGCTTTTGCCTGCCAGTTTCTCTCTTACACCAACAGGGGGCGCCATAAACATAAACAAATGTCACATCATCTATATGCATAGCTCGAAAAAGTGGGGAATTTGGGAAGCTCCTTCCCAGGAAAGTTGGCCATTTGGAGGGAAACTTGGCCATTTGGAGGGAAATTTATACATAAAATATAGTGGGAAATCTGTGAGAAATGTGACTATCTTCCTGGGAAATTTAAATTTTTTCAACCCCTGCCTATGTGACATGATGTAGGCCTAAGCTTTTTGTAGTTTTCAACGTTTGAAATGAAGCAGAAGTATGTGATCATGATGTACACATATGAGACAGCGAGAAAAAGCAGTCACAAGTGAGTGTATGTAAAGTTGACCACCTCATCACGTGTGACCTACTCCACCCAAATACACTATACTAGTGGTTATTTTTGCTTGCAGAAATTTTTCACAACTTCGGAAGAGTGGACCCTGCATGTGACAGAATGTTTTGCAAAATTGACAACACATTGCTATATTCATATCATCAAATTGTGAATTCAGCTTTATTCGAATGACATTCACAGAAATAAAACCCTCGCTAAAGGAACCACAAAATAAAGAGTCAAATTTTACCCCCAAATTTCTGAATTCAAATTTCACTGATATGATGAAATTTGTATCTTTGGAGTTGACAAATGTGTACAAATGGTTTATCAATAATGTCATTTGACAGTTTCACTTAAAAAATAGCTTAATGTGGATAAATTTTTACATAGCCATAATCATACTGAGAAAAATAAGCACCACCCAGAATGACACACTTCAGCACCCTAATTGCTTCTAGGTCTAAAGGCTAGCCATGTTTAGAAAGTAATGGAATTTGATTGAAAGTGGATGTATATATTCTGATATTTATTGATTTTGACCAACAATTTCATATTTGCATGGGAAAATATCAGGACTGAGGTAAATTAATACTTATTATCAAGTAGCCTACTATTTATAATACAATCATAATTTATTTGGCCTACATTTCTATATGCGACATATTACTTAAATTATGATGAGGAATTATGACTGCACAATGCATTTGACAATGATGAGCGACAAAACCTTGCTGTGACACTTAATTGCATAACTCCAACCTCCAAGGATTATTGTCAAAGTTTAATCAAGTTTAAAGTTAGGCTAACATTTTAGGTTCACATTCTAGCTTTTTACCATGGACAAATACTTCATTTGATACCTACATGACCTGGACCTCAAAATGCCTTTAGACCCTTGACCCCATCTCCAATAATTATTTTTTACCTAGTTTAAGACAAGATTTTGCAAATGGAGGGAACTCTAACATTTAGTTAAAACAATTTACTAAAAAAGAAAACAATGACCTCATATGACCTTTACATGACCCTAACCCCAAATGCCTTCACACCTTTGCCATCACCCTAACCACAAGTTTTATTAACTTTATCATGTTAGCAATGGTTAACATTCCAACTTACAGTTTACTGCAAATAAATTGTGGCCAGCGTGGAATACTTGGTACACACACAGCAATGCGGTAATGTATGGGCATATTTGCGCAGCTCTGTAAATGAGATGCAAGCACGTACACTGCGTCTTACGCTGGACGCTTTATGTACGTGGCGGGTATCTAATAACGCTGGCCACGATTCTTTTGCAGAGAGTGTATTAAAAATGTATTGAACATTTTTACCACTTGCAGACACACACACACATAATAATAATAATAGTCAGTTTTTATAGCGCTTAATCCTCGTAAACAGGCGCTCAAAGCGCTGTTGCCAATTATTGTATAAATGTCCATTGATTGGGTAACCTTACAAAAATAAAATAGCCTTAAAAATAAACAATGTATCAATCCATATCTAATAAAAACAGACCAGCTTGGATATTCCCCACCAGTACCAGAGCAGCTTTTGTGTATGGTCTGTCACTTTTAGACATGAAGTAATTGATCATATTTGTAGCTTGTGATTATTTCCTCTTCAAATCAACTTCCTTCCTTGCTTGGTCCAGTGCTGTTGAAAATTTGTGAAGTCCTCATTTCCTAAAGTAGCGCGGTCACAGTCATCCCCAGTACTTTGCTACCACTAGCCCGACCATCTTATTTACTAAAAAGCACCACAATGGTGTACTCCACATACTGATCAGGTTGAGATTCTCATAAATTATATTTTGTGGCCGTTTGTTCTTGATATGATAAATTTATATTTGTGTACCAAAATCATAACTGCATGGCTACACAGTGCATACCTTTACATACGCCCTGTAATGAAAAAACATACAACCTTTGTGATTAAATTTCCTTTGTGCGAAAAGGACGAATTATTTATAGGGCATTCTAAGGTGTCCCGAATGATTAGTACCCCATCGATACCCGACCCCACATGTTTTATTTTTTAATTATCCCAACTAAGAAAAACAAACATCAAAACACATTAGAAGCAGAAAGAAAAAATCTGTTTAATGTCCAACTTCATTATACTGTACCCTTTATAAGAATTTTGAATCGTGAAATCGACGAACCAAAGTGAAAATACACTAATTGGTTAGAGGTGCGGATTCAATCATCCTTTGAGGCAAGTGAAAAATGCATTTGTATGTTATCCCACTTCCCTCGACTTACCAGCCTTTTTTGCATCAACATTATCCTCTTTGGAAATCGCTTATTAAGCACTCTTGATACTTTTGACTTTTGTACCAATAGATAGCTATGGTCATCTTCTTTCCCTTCCCATTTTTTTTGTTGTTGATACGCAAGATAAGTACCAGCATGCCCTTTATGACATCACAGTGACTTCATCAAGCCCCATTAGGCCAGCAAATAATGTTCAATTTCAGAAACACAAGTGCACAATAGGCGAAAATTCAAATTGCACCAAATATTAGGACTATCAGATTTTAAGCCGGGTTTTGGCTCTACATCATGCAACGACAGCTTTTTTATAAATACATACTATGTTTAGTGCTTTACTCTGCAGAAAAGGACCAAAAGGAATAGGCCTAATGCTTGTGTGCCCACTGATCTTTTACTGTCTAAACGATTTTATGCATCATTTTGACGTCGGACTGGGCATATTAGTACTCATTTTGGTATCGACGGAAAAAAGAGGACCACAGCGTCTCTATTGTTACCAGACAATCACACTTTGAGTGTTTAATAACGACTTCTCAAAGGACTAAAGTATGTTGTAAAAAAGCTTGCCCGGAAGAGGGTAAAAGTACCCATACATGTTTTTCACTTAGCCCAAATTATGAATCATCACCTCTAAAATTATTGTATTTTCACTTGGTTAGTCCGATTTTTTCCACGATCAAATTCTTATGGAAGGTTACAGTATAATGAAGTTGGATTTAAACCATCTTACCTAATGTTATTGATTTTCTATGGGAAATAAATAAAATAGTTGGGTAGCGATGGGTACTAATCATTCTGGGACACCCGTATTTACATAAAGCTGTCTACTGTTGCCAATTCTCTTGCATCCTCAGATCATTCTTGTGCCTGAATATAGGCTACTACCTTATGCCATAATTCGTTTCTCTGCTTCAAAACTACACCCACAAATTCCACCAGACAGAACCATGACATGTGCAAGTGAAATACATGCGTTTTTACCCGCAGCAGCTCCCGTGCACGTTTGTAGATGCTTTCAGATAAAACACATGCCCTATAACGTAGAATTTAAACATCTTTTAATTGGGGGGGACGCCATCAGCGTGTGACAAATGTCTGAACACAGTGACATGCAGGGGTGTTGATGCTTCCCTTCATGCATCAAGATACCCACAACAAAACGAGCGATTGAGTTCATGTTGGATAAAGGTCACCTTGACTTCTGTTTCTGTGTCCCCCTGAAAATTCCCCCTACTATTCATTTAAGCTAAATTTACAGCTCAAATATGCAAGTTTCCTGCAATAATTCTTGGAATCATCAACACGCTACCATAGCTGATTCATTAAAAATGAATGCAAGTATGAATTTTTAGAATCCGCTTGAAACTTGTAAATTTGTTACGCGTAGTTAAATAGACATTTTGTTCCTTGGAATGCAACACCTTACAAGAAAGATGACATGTAAGCAGATACATTTAAATTAAAGTGATCCCAGAAGTAGCCCTACTTGGATTTGAACTGGGGACTTCCCACAGCCAAGGCAAACAAACACAAACCACAAGTGGGCCATGCTTTCCTATGAAACTCATAATTATAACATACCGAGTAATAAATCAACCAACAAGCCTACAGATATATATGCACTCTAATAGTTAAAGGGACACAGTGATTCCCTCCTCACGCTAACACCATTCAGCTTACTCTAATAGATTTTGAATCAATGAAACCATCATTTAAGGGATTAGCAGCGATTGCTAATCCGAACATCAAAAAAATCATCACAATTCATATTTTTATATTTTTGTTACTTGGGCTTGGAGACGAACATAACCGCAAGTTGTTTGGCTTGAAATCCCGTGTATTAAAGGCAAGGCAGTACTTTTTATTAACTGATTCTGTATTTCTATACGCGCGTATCGAAATTCTGACTTTGGATTAAAAAAAACCTTGCTATGAATATCACAGCTTTTCAGCATGAATCTTGTGGCACCATGATGCGCATCATTTTGACCTCAAACCAACATTATTGCTCTTTTTCATTCTGTTACGGTTTTAAACCACAAGCACAGCTGTTTAGTGCAGCTTTTTAGACTCCGTCGCTGTTGTCTATTTGCGGGAGACGGTATGACAATTGTTCAAATACTTCATTTTTTTGTACTATTTGGTGGTTTGTTTCGACATTAAAGCAGTTATATGGATTGTACACACTTATCCCGGATTTATAAGTAAAAACTGCATTTCCAATTTTTCCACATTTTTTCGATTCTCCTATTCTCTCGCTGCTATTCCCGTTAATACTGGCATTTTCCAGCATATGGCCATATGTCATGAACTGTGTACACAAAATTTTGCACGTGCAAATTGAAAAAAAGGCACCACATATGATTACTACACTCTCACACAAACACGACTTTTATTCCTTACATGTCAACTGTATATAAGTATACACTTTTGGAAAGCTTATCCTACAAGGATGTCAGATAGGCCAAAAGAGAGAAATAATCATGGGGTTAAAATTCTAGAGGTTGTAACATAAGAAAAATTACATATTTTGTCATTTTCATATACCCTTGGTTCAATTTTTTTCAAAAATTGTGCGAGGTCAACAGATGTGGATTTTGAAAGACATGACAAAGGCCCTCCAAAAAATAATAAAGGAGATAACTAAGTCGTTCTGTTTTTGAACATAGAGGGTTGGTCAAATTCCCTTAATTTTGACCAAAAAGGTCATTTTGAAGATTAACTCTTCTTTATTCAAGTACTAATCCTATAATTTCCTTCAAAGAGAAATACCTAGGATATGGGTTTCTGTCCAATTTATGAATAAAAAGTAGTATACAGGGTGATCCATGTATATTATACATGGGTGATCCCGTGTATTATAAGGATCAATCTAGCAATATTTTTGAAAGTCTCCCTGATATTTACTATTTTGTGAGTGCACAGATGACAAACCTATAATGTAACACAACAGTGTACAAGGGGCCATTTTCTTATACTTAGTGAAATTTGTATTCCCATAGCACTAAAACCTGTTTGACATTTACAAACTTCCTACTGAAAATGCAAAATACACGGATCTGCGCGCTATTGAGCACATGAGTCTTCAAGTCTTGAACCCTAAGTACAATTGTATTGTTTCCCTGAATCAATCTCTATTCTATAGATAACCAAATTTAAATCAATTTTATAATTAATCAATTAATAGTGCAAGTGAAAGAAACCTTTCTTGTTTACTGACAACTCATAAATGTCTTCAAACTCATGTGGACTCCAAGACCAGGTCCCACCCAAATCCACAATTTGGTTTGAGATGACTTTGGTCATGAAATTAAATTATTAATTGCTTCATTGCTATTACCTTTTATATAATGTACCAATGTGTATTAAAAGAAGAGAATTATCAAGATAATTAAAATCAAGTTAATCCAATTTTCTACCTCGTTGTTGAAATATCTTTTAGCACAGAACAGCCGAATATTTCCCAAAAGGGATCAAAATTGTACCTAATTAACATCTAATTTACTATATTATTAAATAATGGAACCTTAGTTTGTTGATCATGAGTTAGAGCTATCATTCAGGACAGTGTGTGCAATTTGAGCCCCACAAGTGTTTTACTTCCTCTTATTTAAATTTATATGCGACGCGTTTTTCACACGTGTTTTGTGTGGAATGTCTATGCTCCCCCCCCCCTCCGGCTTCCCCCCAGCCGCCGTATCCCCGCTACCAGCTGAATTTTTTGACCGCACTCTCATAATGCATCCAATAGGGCTTGAAAATGGTTTTATCGTAAGAGCAGACTTCTAGCATAAATAGACTCAAATTCTTGAACAGAGTCAATAGTTTAAGAATTAAATTGATTAAACTGAAAAAAAAAGTTTGGAGTGTAACAGATCCCCCATTTTAGTGTACCCAGTTCATGACATACGGCCATATAAGGCTCCCTCCCGACACATTTCCCCTGACCACGAATCAATTTCCAACTCCAATCCCCAACACGCCAGACCAACATCAAGACCTTTACAGCATATGAATTTGTGTGGGATCAGACCTTTGATGTCCATGCATTTTTATCTAATTATTTGGTCAAGCTCATGGTGCATGCAATCTATTACGACTACTTGGGATTTTCAAGTGCTTGTTGCTATTTGCAAGTGAATATTTCTAATTGTACCGTGTGAGTCAAATGTATTGTCCCCGTGGAATTCAAAAATATTAAAAATATTTGGAATCTTTTTAGAATATTATTATATACTTTCATCTTAACAAATAATTACTTCTTAATCACCATATCAAAAATCCCGAATTCAAGCATTTATTTCAAGTTATGGCCTCTTTTTAGAGGGCTCTCCCGAAATACCGCGTGTACTAAATTTAAGTACATAAACCATAGAGATGATAAACATGTTAAATGTAATTCACAAACCAGATCCAAAAAACAGATAGGCAAGAACTTTCTTGTTTGTTGCATTAATTCACCACAGTGAAGCACAAAATTATTAATATTTTATCATGAAAAAATTGTTCCAAACAGTCTGACCTTTGACCTTTAGCCCAACTAGGGATACTTAAATTGAAACTGTTTTGTGTGTATTTTAATATCTTTTGTTTTGCCTTAGTTAATAGTTAAAAAAGAGTTCATTCCAAACCTTGAAGAATTCAAACAGTCCAAATATAATTGCACCTTGTTGTTGCTTAATCCAACTTAGACTACGTGTTATACTCATTGGGGCATTTAACCATTATCCAACAGAGTGTGTAAAGCACACATAGCCGTCCCTTTTGAAATATTGTGCTTCATTACCAATCATAGATCTTGTACAAAGGCAATCTTGAGGCCTTTATATAAATGAGTGCAATAATTGATTGCCTGAACCAAATGGAAAAAATATTCAATTCTGTGAAAGCGATTTAAATGTACTTTTGAAGTATTTTTTTTCAAAAAAAACTTATTTTAAACACCTCTTATGTACACACAGGCAGCATTTATAATACCACCTGCCACATGTTTTGAGTCGAGATCTCATCACTTGAGCACAGGAATGTTATTAGAGCTACTTGCACAGTGACAAGAACAAAAATCAGGATATTTGGGGAACAACATTTGACTTAACACTGTATTTATCCCAATCAGTGAAATGTTACCTTTGACATTAACTGGATTTCCAATACCATTGAAGTAGTCTGATCCATAGAAAAAATTCAAAACAATGCATGGGAATTCCCAACATGCAACAACTTGCTATTAAAGCAAAATTTTCCTTTACCCCCAAACCAGGGTTCTCATTATTTTAGCTGAAGGGCCGCCATAGAATGCCAAACATATTTTGAAAGTTCCCCTAACTTGGAGGGCCCAAATACACCAGAATTTTCCCTTATACTTTTAAGCAAGTTGAGGGCAAGAATCAATGGTTGACGGGACGGATTTGGCCCGCGTGCCGCCTATTGAGAACCTCTGCCCCAAACCCTTTTAGAATCTGGAAAAGTTGAGCCCACTCCAGGGAAACCTCTTCATCTTACATGAATACCGAAACTTCCAGTAACTTCAGATAATTCCAATTCCTTAAATATATGACTATCCAATTCAAGAGAAACGTCACATTGAGTGGCATATTCAATCAACGAACAGGAAAGGTATTGACTACATAACCATCTTTAAACGGACCTTGCACATTTTGCAATAGAACGCCCTAAATTTTTGTCGAAAACTGATAATTTTTGATATGCATACCTTTTTTTAATCCTTAAAAAAAAAAAAAAAAAATGGTGTACATTTAAACAACAGACAGTTTGACTGATTTCAATTTACCCCTGTGTGAGGGCTGGCATTTGACCCCCTTATTTACATAGTTCCCCACATTTCCGCAGAGGTTTGGACCCAAAAATTCGATTCAGCACCCTTAAAACTATAGAAAACCATCTTCAAACTTTCTCCCCAACGTCTAGAATTGGATTCTCGTTTATATAACCCTAGTATTTGTATACGTGCAGGACCCTATTTTAACTGTTAGAAATACAGGGGGAACTGCCTTCCCTTTTTTGTCACCTATAGGGTGACCAAAATAGATAGATTTTATCAAAGAATGCTGGTTTTTTAGAAGAGACCTACACTATTTAATTTCTGGCTACACGTTTTTTTTACGAATATTTTATTAGTTGTCAACGTCCATAAGCATTAAAAGCACTTGAGAACCAGAAGTTTTGCTCTTCAAGGGTAATTTTTATTTCGATCACCTGTATAATCAAAGTACACAGAATCTGGTTTATCGGGTTTGAAATGCAACTGCTTCCATTACAAATGACCAGGAAAGATTTACTCTGAAAATGCCAGTCTGAAAATCTTTTAAACATGTATTTTACACTATCAGAATTAAGCATAATTTTTTGACCACCCTGTAATATTTAACACAAGGTAATGTGAACTCTTTCTTCCTTGTTTTAAAGGGTCTAAAGCAATACCTTTCTGAATCCATAGTATTTTGATTACTATCATTCAAAAAGGAAACCACCTTTTACCATACAAGAAAATGTAACTTTTTGTGTTTCACCCTGTATATTTTCGACCCACCTGTATAATGAAGTTGTTACTTGTAATATAAGCTTCCAAAAATGTGTACTTTTAACTGGTCAAAATGTACTGATTAAATGTAATAACTCTGTGTTGAATGAAAAACGCACAATTTTTAACTTATTTTCCTACCATGTAATAGTTTTTAGGACCATTTTATGAAAATGCGACCTAATAGAGAATCGTATCATGGACCTTGAATCTATAGTACTAAATGCAATCTGCTGAAATAGAGGAAAGGGCTGGAAATTGACTTGAGAATAGGACACTTCTAGTAGCTATTATAATATTCCTTTGTGTAAAACTGTTTTTCAACTCAATTCTATCTCTGCTTCAGCTATTTTAAGGGATTTGTATTTTGCTGAAAATGTGGCTCTAGATATCGCCGCATGTAAAGATCTATGCAAAAAAAATTGCTTCAACTCAATCATGCCAACACTATCAATAACTACTACTCATGTGCACCCAATTTGCACTGATTAAAAGGGCATAAGAGTTTCATAGAAAAATGTGTATGTTGGTTTTTTGCTATCAAGACTACTGCCTTACATAATCTATGATAATCAATGCCCCAAAAAGGTAGATTTGTTTCTCTATTTGACCCCAAACGGCTAATTTAATTTCCACAACCCTCAAGCGCATGTTAATGCATGATGAGACCAACTTAACATTCCAATATATTTAGGCACTCAGCAACTGGCATTATGGATTTAACCACAGAAGTCTTGCTGAGGGCCAATGTATTCAAGGCAACAACTGATGTGTATCATCCCCATAATGCCTAAAGAGCTGTTTTTCCCCACACTGACACAATTGACATCAGACTTAAGGGTTGGCATCATGATTTAAATGGGCTCCGCTGAATTCTTTAAAATTTGATATATATGTACAAATCTGAAGATAAAAATAATGGCTACCATATTCGTTTTTGAGTAAAAAGTAGGGGTCTTTCGTGGCGAGTCCGCGGAATTCGGGTCCCGCCCGATCATGTCGGTTCCCAGGTAATAAAAATCCCTACGCCGATTCCCAAATTTGCCTATAACTAAAACCGGTTAACTCACTCTCACTCACTAGAATATGCAGCAAATAGTGTCCACTCAACTTTCAAGCGCTAAATCCTTCAAATGTTCCATTGAGTAATTAAACTTAAATCCATCCTCAAACCAACAAAACGCCCAGTCTTCTTGCAAAACGGGTCCTATGATTTCAAATTGGACACCAACAACAGAGCTAACAATACTCGACGTGATTTCTTGAACGTGGGATGTGATGTTTTCATTGCTCACAACTCTTCGTCTGAGAGTAAGGGCGGTTTCTCCTAGAGAAAAAGGACATAATTTTATAGAGCAAAATAAAATGTCGCGGCCCATGACATCAATAACATCACCACACGTCCAGTGAGAACTGGCCATTTTTTTACTTTCTTTAGGCCTGAGAAGAAAGTTACTTCACGTTTATAGAAAATGGCACATTTTTTGTTTGCTACCCTATGACGTGTAAGCCAGTTAGATTGTAATTACAAGTGAAATCGGCATCGACATCGGGCTGGACCCGCCAAATTCCTGGAACTCGCTCAGATCACTTTGTGTGCTGCACGGGCAGTTTAAATAAAACGGAAATTCTTGTTAAATATTGAATCATTTCAAAATTTGAAAGTTTTTTAATATTTTTAATTTTTCGAAAAAAAAAAAAAATGCGGGTACCCGGTACAAATTACCCGAAAAATGAGAACCCTATAAAAAGGACTCAAAAAGACATTTTTGCTCAATTTACATTTTTACCACGCAATCTCTATGGGAACATGTGATTTCATTACTGATTACTAAGCTCCAAAAAGATAACAAAGGGGGCCTAACGTTTTTCTGATTTTCTCATATGTTTAGGTCCTAAGTTCCACTTGAAAATAACGCGAAATAAAAAATTTGTGTCACCGGATAAGTTTTCCTGAAAATCGGTCAAAAAGGACTTTTAGAGGAAATTTCCGTCTTCACTAGAGACGATCGTCTCGCGTTATTTTACGCCTATAGTTCACTCAGCAAAACAAAAAATGGTGCGTGAACGGTGAGACGCGTAATAATATCAGCTCGGTCTTAGACTAGTCCTAGCCACATCAAAGTTCTAGCGGCATTTTGCAAACGCTTTACAATTTCGCGTAAATGCAGAAGTGGAAAATAATCGCCATGAATTTTTGGACGCTAAATCGCAAACATGCACGCTGCTCATCTCCGAGTTTAGTAAGTCGCTCGCGTACTCCTTAGAACCAAATCATTAATGCAACACCTTAAAGGTGCACTTCTTATTTTGACTCTTTGTTTTTGTTAATTGTCATTCACCAGTTTGGGTGGGTCAACTATTTTTTGCTATAGCCTAGGAATAAATTCCAAATTTTATTTTAGATGCAAAGTATTTTCAGAATTTACTTTTTATGCAATGATACGTATTTATACGGTCTTTAACTGATACCAAACATACTGCCATTTACGCTTTAATTTTTCAATTTTCGTAATTAAAGATAGGAAGTGACTAAAAAGAGGTTAAATTTGTGACAAAAAAACGAAAAACTTGTCCAGGAATTGCAAATTTAGACATCATTTATGGATTATGTTAATCTTCCTGTTTTTATCTTTTTACAACAATACTGACCAACTTTTAATGACTTATTCATGGGGTTGTCGTCTTTTTCCATAGTTTATCCCAAAATGCATATTATACCATCAAAATGATTGTTCCCTCCCCGTAACAGTGGTGTCCACTTTAGTACACTTTTAGATGCATCAGAAATTTTTACTAATTTACCTTAAAACCATCAAATTGATGTACAGTCACTACCTGTAATACAGTTTACCAACATTAAACATTCACAGTGAGAGCAAGTAGGTTATTTTTGTTTTAAGACTGAGGATATTGTGGTTATTTGGGGCGTGGTGTCCACTGTTACGTTCACAAATTTGACCTTTTCTTGTGTCACTGTCAAAATTATATGATAAAAAGTTCTAAGTGTCCCTACAAGCAAAGGTTACAACCAATAATGTAAGAAATATTAAAAGGATTGATCATGTACTGCTTCATTGTAAAAGTTAAGATTTGTAAAACATCATGGTGTCCACTTTACGTCGGAACAGCAGTTCCAAACTTGATCGCTTACTAACATACTAGTTTCATATAACATTTGATGAAAAATTACTCCAAATTTTTCTTGTGTTATGCTTTGGAAAATAATGTTTTTTCGATCTTAAGGGCAACGAGAGATTTTGAGACAATCAATTGTAAGGTGTCATAGTATGTGTGATTTCATATCGATTAGACACTCAATGATTTCTTACCCTTTTATTTTGGTACAATTTTATCTTAAAATAAAACAAATTGTTTCTTATAGGCTTATCTTTCAATAAAAACCTAGGCTGATTTCGTATTTTGCTCTATACAAAATAGAAATTTCACATTTTTGTACAAAGAAAACAGTTCTCAGCTTAATCCTCACAGATGTGTGATGTTTTTGATATAAAGCTTACACCAGTGCCAATTCAGAATTTTCACATTTTTTCGGGACACCTGTTATTTGAAATCATCTCGTTGCACACCTTTAATGTTTAAAAGCATGGTTTTGAGTACAGTTTCAGTAAGATGTAACATGGGACTGGTGTCCTGTTACGTCCGAAAATTCTATGGCAACTTACACACTATAAAATTCAAAAAATAAAATCGAGTTGTTCATGGCTTTAAATTATTTAATACATTTGTCACCCTCATATTAATTACATCAATGCTATTAAAATGCAATGACACGTGAAATTATGTACGTAAAATGCTTTTACATATTCCTTGTAATGTCACAAAGTGCAGCCCAACCTGTGGAATGACCCAATTCTGAAAATATAGCACCATTGAGTTTGGTGCTACACACTAGTAAATATACTCTATGGATGCAAGTCAAGAGTTGATGCATGCAAGATGCAGTATCAAAATTTACATTCCAGAGTGGGGGGAGGGGGAGGCTATCTCATATGAACCATTATCTGTACACCACTCAGTATCACAATAAACAAATATAAAACTGATGGGGGCTTGAAAGTTGCACAATTTTGGGCTGCAAGCCTGTATTGGCCTACCCAAAGCAGTCTGGAATAAGAAAATACAGCAAATTAGACTTACAAAATTCCGAGGTTTGGCAAAAAACTTTAAAAGTGGGTGCTGAAATTGACTTTATGTAGCTTATCATGTACCTAATTCGTGTATAATTTGGATATGCGGCCAACAAAAGACAATTACACTTTAGTATAACAGTGTACATGTTGCAAATTTCTTTATTTCTTCTAAACTTCAGAAATACAAAAGGTTATGGACATTAAAATTCCTCAGTACTACTATATGTATATACCATACTTAAAATTTTATTTATCAAAGTTAAGTTTTGCTTGTCTCACTTGCTTCAGATTTTACTATAAGTCTTACAACTCTCAATTAGAATCACAAAATACAACAGTGGTCAATCAATTCTGCAACTGCCTAAATTAAGGGTGTTGAAGCGCAAGAAATGGGCGCCCTATTGAATGGCCAGTTTAGAGTACACTATGGCGTGCCTAGGGTGAGACAAAAGTGTTACAAATACAAGGACCAACATCCGTTCGGAAACTGAGGAGTGATACTAAATTTGAATGCTGCCCTTTAATTATTTTGGCTCTCCGTGGGATGCTTCAAACAAGTGACGTTTGCATCATGTTCAATGTAAAACTCATGAAAATCTTCTTACCCTTTCAACACCCACAATCATTTCAAGGCGATAAACAATGACACAACCATACATATGAATCCTAATAATATGCTTTTGACTCAAAGTTCAACCTCTCTTCAAAACCACTTGCAGGCACCAATTTTATTGTAACAGTTCTTGGAGTAAATCCACAAGTGAGCGTATTTCCCATTTCTCTGCAACACGGCCACCAATGTATGTCTAATGTATTCCAACCTATCTGCTGCTAGTAAATAAGACACATTTGGCAGTTTCCACACTTTTTCCTTTTCCCTCAAAGAGTATTTCACTCTTGGAGCAAAATTCTTAAGCATGAAATTTCAAATCGTGATAGTGAAACATGTTGCTCAATGTCACTAAATAGAAAAAGTTGAAGCATAACATCACTCTAGAAATTTCAAATCAGTTCATTCCAATTCTCTGATTTTTCGTGTTTTTTTTTTTGAGGCGTTATCATCGCCGTTTTCGACAGCCAGAACTGCCAGAAAGATCAATTCGATTAGGTAACCACTAAAATGGCAAAATAATGAGTTAGGAACAACATAACACTCTTGTGTACATTCATAACCAAAAGGAAACATTTCCTGTACCTTAAATTTAAAGGTTGCGTTTTGTGATTCCACACTTTTTAATTCATTGTTCCACTAGATATCCTTAAGAAAAGCTTATTCATTATCTTTGATTGGAATTATGGCAGTTTTGTGTTAATATGATGCAAATTGCTTGTTTTCCCTGGTCCCATAGGCCAGTGCTCTGCAATTTCTGTCCATTTACTGACGAAATACAAAATTGCAAATTTCTTCGACATGCAAGCAAATTTGCACGCAAGATAGGTACACATGGATTACTTTTAAAGGCTAACGGCTCAGATAAAATTCATTTTTTTTTATAGGTAAGTCGAGGGACGAAGGTTGTGGATTCATGAAATGCCGCTTTAACTCAGGTAATGATAAAACAAATAACTTTCTTCTGATAACCAAATCTCATTTTGATGGAGTAAACAAAAGGGGAGATGAGGTTGATCAGGTCACACTAGGACTGGGATCGACAAGGCTGTTGTCGACAAGGTGGCGTACCATGCACTTCTCCGGCATGGCGAACAACTCTTGAAATTTTGTCGACAACAAATATTCATGGAGTCGTCTTACCACTTTTGTAACCAGCCTAATCCAGCAATCAAATACTTGTAATTCCACCTGCCTATTTGAATATGAATCTTGAATTTAAACCATAACTTTCGCGACTTTCACCAACCCAAGTAACCTGTTTCATTAAGGAATTCTAACAAATCTGTAAAAATAGTTTTGTTATATATATCACAATAGTTTGTTATATGACCTCCAGAAAGTTGGTCCACTTTTGGCGTAAAAGTTCAAAAACCAAACCCTCCCAATGGGGCCGGGCCTAGAAATGTGGATTTGAAAGAGTCAAAGTGAGGTAATTTTTTTTTTTTTTTTTTTAATTTTTTAGTTTTTTGATTTTTTAAAGTTTTATAATAAAAACAAAATTGCGAATTGGCATCAAAAAGATTGATTGTCGACAATAGTCGCCATCGGGTTAATGATTTGCCAACATGTCCACAAAGAAAACACAAACGCATACCACCTCTAGTCACACCATCTAACGAAGTGACTTTTAAAAATTCAACTTTTTAGAATTTCCAGGGTTCTGACCTCAGATTTGGAAGCAGGCTTTTTTTTCTTTTCTTGGAAAAATGGAAATGGGTCGGTGTGGGGGGGGGGTTGATGGATCGAGTCGATGGTTCACTACCGTCACATGGAACACTTTATTTGAAAACCACAGCACGCATCTCCAATAGCATGCACGGTCAGCAGATACCATTTTTTACATACATCAATCTTTTTAAATATATAAAAATGAGTCCACTAACGTAAAATCCCTAAACATGATAAACCGGTACGCTAAAAGTCCATAGTCCCATGTAGAGCAATTGCTTGTTCAAAATCAAAAAATGCATGCGAAATTGGCATTTGCACAAGTATATATATTAGATTCTATGTTAATTCTTGGGTGAATGACGTTATTGTGCATGCAAACAACAGCAAGGCCTTCTCTTGGCAAGGTGTATCACTCTCATCCAATTCAAGATTAGGACAACAGAATAAATGGAAAGGTTGCCTAGCATCAATCAATCCTCTGCCCACTAGCTCCTAAATCCCACTGTTTACTTGCACCCAGGGTCGAGTTAGAAAATAAAATCTACATACACATGTTAGCTTTTTTCCAAATAAGGTCTGAAAATACAGAAAAATAACACTCACAGAGGAAAATCACATCACAGATTCAATATTACTGCCTGGTGCTGTGTTGACCTGGGTCAATCGAACCCTGCTTGCACCTACAATTGGGATTAGGTAACATGTCAATGTTTCCAGTTACTGTCCTTGGAAGTCTTTGATGTGAAGACTCATTTTCGATTGGAGTAAGGGGCAGGGAAAATCTGGCAAATTTTGGACCAGACCGGACCCCCCCCCCCCTATGATAGATAAAAAACCTTGGACTTATAACCGGGAAGGTGCAGTCCCGGGGGGGGTTCTCACATGGGGATGGAAGTCTGGGTATTGTGCCGCCTATAAGAACCTCATTTCAGGCTCTTTTTTCAGTTCCCCCCCCCCCTAGAGACCCCCTTTTAGGGCCATTCAGTCCAGAGACCTTAACTTTTTCATGTCCAAAGCCATATTCCTTTCTTCAAAACCTCAAAAAGTAGCTGGAAATGAGGTAATCACAGCTATATTTTTTGAAAACCTAGTTCAAGACCCCATTCTTTGGGCCTCAATCAGCTCCGGAGCTCAATTTTTGAAATCTGTGAGCACACTGGCACATACCCCAAAAAAGTTGAGACCCCCCCCCCCCCCCGGAGTGCAGCAAAACTTTGCAAGTTGCAAGCTAGCTTCAACTAACCTTAAGGGTGGGGGGGGGAAAAGTGGAGGTGCATGGGAATTACATGCAGCCATGTGCAAATTCCCCATTTTGAGTACCTGCTACACAAATTTTGGATTGAAGCATTTTTTACAATGCCAATAAGCATCCCATTTGTGATAAAAGTCAAAAACTGCTTAAAAAATTTCGAAGGAATTTGCACACGACATGCACACATGTCCCACGCCATTATTTTATATTCAGGTCGGTCCACACCTGTTCCATTGGTACAGTATTTTGTCCTCGAAAAAAACATTTGGATGAATTTAGTATTCTGCCACCTCAACATTCCTTTTACTACTCCATGAGCTTCTGAATTCATAGGGTAACTATTGTTACACTATAATCGGGGGCAGAAACCCTTCCGTTGACGAGCGCGTACTTCCTGTTTCTCTGCGTATTTACTGCAGAAAAACGTGTCCGATTTTAAGGAAATTCCATTTACAATTCACAATTACGAACTTTTTCCTTGAAAATGGCTGAATTGCACAAAAATTTACAATGCACAGGACAAAATTTTACATGCACATGACAGCACAGTTACAATGCATCGTGCATGTAAAACCCCGCTAAATCGAACAACTGCATAAACATGCACTTGCTCTGATTGGCCACCGAGCGATCTTCTGTGCTGAGTTCACCGACCAAGGCGTCATAACGCGCTGATACTCCACCCCCCCCTTTTACAATCCGTGGTATGCGCCTCGTCAAAGGTTTTTTGTCCCCCGAATATATTAACAGAAATAGCATGGTACAAATTTGAAGATAATAATGTAGGGCCTATACAAGGGTAGTCCCCAGTACTGTGACTTCAGGCAGTGTTATCCTTGGCACATTTGACGTTATCATTTCACTGCCTCTAGTCCCAGGGTTTTAACAGGCGTTCAAACCGTTTAACACAGCGTGTGTGCACAGCGACGGTCCGAACCACAACTGCGTCATTTGGTGTACATTGAAATCTTTTAGAACGCTTAGTTTCTCACCTTTTGCGTTGTTGGGTATCTTGGCTTTCATTATTTTGCGTAAGTGTTGCACTCGATTAATAGATGTTTCTTTTTCTTCAAAAGAAGTTTATTTTTGAAATACCCACTTTGCAAGTAATCCTGGTCCTGCCATCTTTATTAATGATTTCGATTGTGACGTTGCTTCAAATCGCTGGATATTCCAAATTCTAGAGAAATCGGGCGCATATTAGGCGTATTCTAGCGTTGCTAATTTGATGCGAGGTGAAAGCAACGGGCAAACATCACCAAAATGTGGGCCCAAATACACCCGCCTACGGCGGTGTGGAAAGTACGAGGGTGAACGTTTAGTCTCTCACGCAGTAACAATTTAGATGTTTTCGCGGTCTGTGACACGGACCACGCCGTGGGTAAATCCCAACCCTTTGAAAAAAAAAAAAAACCCCCCCCCCCCCCCCTTTCTACCACATGGATAGCGGGCTGCCGCACAGTTGAATGGTCCCGCCCGAGTGAAACAACATGAAGTTGGTTTTGGACCTCTACAATATGGCGGACACAATGCATACACCTGCTGCTGCACCGTTCCACACATTGTTCTAACGTTTGACAAGGTGTATGCATTTGTTTACCGCCAATATTGTAGAGGTCGCAAACCAACTTCCTGATGTTTTCACTCGGCGACTCTGAGCCCGCTATCCATGTGTAGAGGTCAGTGGTAAATCCCACGGGTAAATATTCCCGCAACGCCGTATTTTGGGCCGAACCGAACAGTTTGAATTATCTCGATATTGAACATTTATTTGTTGTCTAATCGTACACTGGAGGACAGACGAAGTACACTGAAGATTTGGAGCTTCCAGAAATTTTGATAAATTTTACCTGGTAGAATTTAGCATCAACTTGTAAAACAACGCTATTTTTAAAGGTAAGGCTTATACAAAATTCTTGTGTGGGTTATATCCAGTGCAGCATTATATTTTGGGGGATTAAATACCACCTTGATTTGCTTTCACTAAAGATCTTTCTTCTGCACGCACAAACCGTTCATGACTAGATAGTCACACGATAACGACAACATACAAAGTTGCAGACTAGCTAGTCATGATCTCAGGACTAATACGGGGCGGCGCAAAGTAAAACCATATAACTGGCGAACATACATGACCTTATATAGTACCCAACAACAAAATTTTACCAAACAAATTGGTTTAAAAAACACCTCCCCTGCCATGTATAGCGAGTCTGAGAACAGGCCTGTATCATGGGGGTGCGGTCGGTGGCGGTTGCATACCCCCTAAATCCACTATGGGGAAAAAGTTCCACTTTTTGCTGATTTTTTGATAAAAAGGTCCACATTTAGGGAATTTAACAGAAATTGACGTTTTGGTGATGAGGTTTCAAAAATTCCAAAAAAAACGGACCATTTTCATGGGGGCAGGTCCATTTTTATTTGTTAAACCAAAAGTCCACTTTTGAGAAGTCCACACCCCCCCAAAAAAAAACATATCATCCTGCATACGGGCCCTGCTGAAAACTTATGATTTATCATTTTGTTCACTATAAATTAAATACACTATCAGTGATTTGCTTAAATCAGCAATCGAAACAAATCATCAAAACTCAGATTTTAGCAGGTAACGTAACAAGTACAGGTATCCTAACATCCTGCAAATGATAAGACCAGAAGCATCCTAATACGGAACCAGATCGGAGATTTTAGTCATTACTGGTCCTACCGGACACTTAACACACACGTATTGAATGGAGAATCGATCTTGGAACCCTGCCGTTTCCTGTTCCTTTCTTTCATTCTACAGCTTGAAAAGGTACTTTATGAGGATTCAACAGACTTATCCTTCACTTTGCAGCTATCCTGCAATTTCAAATATTTTTCAACTCACATAGTGTCTTTAATTTTAGGGCCTTTTATTTTTAATAGATTAAAAGACACTATTCAGTTCAACTTCCTCTGAATATCGCAAAACCCGTAGCCAAACTATTACAGCATGAACCCCGCTCAGCGCCGGCTCCATCACGCAATTTAGCAATAATAGCATCAGCTTTTAACACTTACACCTCGCGCCGTGTTCATGCTGTCCAATAAACACATCATGACCATCGGTATCACCGCAGAAAGCACCCGCACGGACCACAACAATCCCGCATTGTCAACAAGCCTCACATCTCTCATCAGAGCTCAAAAATACAATCATAACCCTCAGAAATCATCCTTATACATAGATTTGCCACTACTTACCTTTTCAGTTGGGTTTAAAGGGCTGCTGGAAGCTAAGTTTAGCTCGTTTTGCAGACGTATTCCCAAATTCTGGCGCCATTTTGGTGTATGTGAGTTGTTTCGTGACGTAAATTACGTGTAGATTCCCACCACCTGGCGATTGATATCCATCCACGGACTGCTGATTGATCTCTTCGAGCGATTTTTCTAGATTTTGTTGTGGTGCTGCGCCTACCAAAGTTATATTTTCACTTCACAAACCATTTTGTGAATATAAACTGCTGTTGTTTGGGCCTAATATTATCCTAAAAAAATGAACTCGACAAGGAGCCTGTAGGAAGATCTTGAGGATTGGGGCCCACCGCGGAGTCTCCGAGTGGATGTGGGGAGGCAGTTACGGCGCCAGTAATCCCCCCAAAAGGTCTTTCACACCCCCTCCCCCGCCAGCGAAAGGATGACGATTTTTAAGCAAAAATCAGTGATTTGGGATCAAATCACCAATTTGGGTCACATATCACGATATTGGGCCAAAATTTGTTTAAAATCTTTGGAAGTTCCCCCTGATCATTCCCCCCACAAAATTTCCTTCCCCCGTTTTTCCACCATGTAGAAAAAAGAAGTCTGGCGCTGCCAGCTGGGGGAAAGCTTTGCAATTTGATGTTTTGGTTAAAAAGTGTTAAACATTTAAAGTTACCCACCAAAATTATTGGGGGCCCAGCCCCCAGCCCCAAACCCAACGCCCCCCCCCCGCTTCCTAAGCCTATGAGGATGTATCCTATGACATAGGCCTTCGAACGCGAGCTCTTACAAGATTCCTCTTTCAACTCATTTTTGTCATTTGTTCATTGAAAAAAATACCTTTTAGAATTCTACAGATTTGTTATTATCAGACGTGAGTTGTATTTTAAAATCGTCTGCTTTTGAGGCTGGTATTTATAGGGACATCAATGTTATCATTATTCAAATCTCATCTTATCAATAATATGACCGTTCCTATATAGTGTACTAATACTATTAACATTTGAATAAGAGCGACAGCTTTAAATTTAGCCATACTTGCCTGGAAATTTAAATAACAATATAGTATTTAAATTGCTGTATTTCAATTCCAACCGCCAAATAACTCTCATTTTTAGCCTTTTTTTAAAAAAAATCCTGTTAGGGGTAAATTTTCACCGTAAACAATGCACTACCTGATCCTCAGCGTCGATCCCACCACCCTGCACCCAGTCAAGTAAAAGGCCATATCTTCAAATTAACAAAATAGGCATTTACCTTGGTATACTAAGGGACTTTTACCAATGGCGACGACAAATTTGGATTTCTTGGACGCCCCCCCCCCACACACACACAGGCCCCCTTTATATTGCATGTCCTAAATCTCACATAAACCTTATTATGGCAAAAAATGTTATCGCCAACTATGGGTGGGTTTTAAAATCGAAAACAGTTTTTTTTCGATGATAACATATTGCGACAAAAACTGTGTTATCAAAAACGGTTTTTCGAAAAACAGTGGTACGTGCAACTAAACGAATTTTGTCAAACTAAAAACACTGCTTATCAACTGATATAAACCATTTCTCGACAAAAAATTTAAAAATACGTGAAACTTTGATTTCGATAAACTATGTTTCATCAAACCGAAGAGCAGTTAATCGCCTGATAAACCGTATTTTCGAAAAACTGAGTATATTATTTATCGAAAAAACAGAGTTTATCATGTCGAAACAAGGTTTATCGACTGATAAAATCATAGTTTTCATAAGCGGAGATTCAAACAAAAAACAAGGTCTTTTGATTGAAAAACAGAATTTTCTTTTTGAAAAACTGTTTTCAAAGTGAAAAACCTGTTTACGATAAAAATGAGTTTATCAAAAACTAAGTGTTTTGCCGGTGTTTTGATCTCATGCATGCATGTTATTCTTGAACTTTGATTTTGGATCAACTATGTGTATCATACCGAAAACAGTTAATCGCCTGATAAACCGTATTTTTTCCGAAAAAACTGAGTTATTGTTTCGAAAAACAGAGTCAAAACCATATGAATTAAATTGCATATTTTCAATAAGCTGAGTTTCAAACAAAAAAGAAGGTCTTTGATTGAAAAACATTTTCTTTTTTTGAAAAAAAAACCCGTTTTCATTCAAATTGAAAACACTGTAATCGATAAAATGAGTTTATCAAAAATATTGTTTTTATCTCCTGCACAGCCTATGGATATGTATTGTTCTATATCACAGACTATTAAAACGTTTTTTTTAACATACCTTGATCACTTTTTAATGATTTTCTTTTTGAAATTCCCACTGATACACTCATGAACTAGTCAACTACTGGTATAATTTGATCATGGGGGTAGGACATCCAAACTACACAACATACAACATCAATGTCCCGGCCGTAACCCATGTTAGTCTTATTATATTCAATGACTTAACGGTATGAGGGGGCTCTTACGCATATCAGAAGGTCACACACATACTTGACTAAAGGCTAGGCCTGGTCCCGAATATTCAATCAAACGACCGTTATTGGAAATTAACACTATTTTGGCGGCGGGATTATCCACTAACCCCAGACGGATTTTGAAGTCAAAATTTTTTTCCTAAATTATCATGATTCTAAGAGTATTGAACGAAGGTTTACAATGTTATTTTGCAATGTCCCTGGACGCGGAGGCTGCCATAGAAAAGTACACGTACGAATTCCCTAAATGACCCGTTTGGAATGCCCCAATGCCCAATCGAGCAGATTGTGTCCGACCCCCCTTTATATGTTTCGAACTATAGATGGCGCAGACGTGCTGCGGCCATAGATAGTCTAAAGCGCGAACCTAGAATAGGCCCGTTTCAAATCGAACGACATCACGACGCACTTGGTGCGACTGAGCCTCTCCTAATAACCACTGTTTATAGTTGAGGAAAAATTTCCTCCAATAATACTTCATGGCTGAGCGCGTAGTGTCACTTGGCGAAATGTTCGCGTTACGCTTTGCTGCCGTTACGCTGATTAAAACGCGACCTGATTGACGCTCACGCATGTGTTTACAGTATTTAGAGTTTATCCAGTCCATCAAACACGAATTCTAAATGTTACCTTTTTCTGTTAGTTCCTATTCAGAAGTTTTTTTTTTATATTTCTTTAAAGACATAGTGAAAGGGTAAAAATAATTAAAAGTTAAAAAGACTAACTTAAAGTGAAGATAATGTTTGAAGAATTTCATAGTACTTTTTCCACCAACGGAAGAATTGACAGAACAGGAAAAAACGTCATTCATTTGGTGTTGTAATAGGTGTTCTTATACGGACAGTAATGAACTAGAATGCCCGATTTTGTTCTTATTTGTTTGCTTGCTCGTCTATATGATTTTCAGGGTATGTTAGGACATCTGTAACTTGTGACAGAGATGCCAATCCGA